>SNQJ01S0020323.1:59489-69936 GCA_010110895.2 Picea sitchensis | reverse complement strand
AGTTATATAGATCTGTTGTTACACTTAGAAGAGCTTTGCATTACTGTTTGTTTCAGAACTAAGTTATATAGATCTGCTGTTACTTTTAGAGGAGCTTTTTATCAATGTTTGAGATCTGAGTTTTATTGCATATAATCTGAGTTCTCTTCTGCTACAGTTGCTGTCTGTTATAGATCAATATTTCTATACTCTGTTATCTCAGTTTATGTTCCTGATCTAAGTTGTTTTAGCTTTGAAATTAAAAAGAGACTGCTGTTTTTCAATTTTACCCTAAATCTAACAATCTGATCATTGACTCACCAGCTAGATGAGAGCCAATGTTGGTTGAATAGTCAGCCTTTTCATCATTGACATGGAACTTGGCTTGTTCACTGAACTCACCTCCTCCACATCTTGGCAGTTCAACATATCAAAATTTTGTGTTTGCTTCTTCGAGGAAGCACTATGTTGTTTTACCACTTCATCTGCACCCTCCCTTAGGGTTTTCTTATGAATTACAACAGTTAATGCACAATATACCTGCTGTTTGCCTTCTCTTCTTTGCTGATTTTGTCTTGTTTTAGCAGCAACATCATCTGAGGCTTCATTTCTTGAGCTTTGTCTCACCCGACACATTTCTGGCCTAGGCATCATGGCTAAGTTTTCAGTGAATTTACAACCATCTCTTTGCTGAAGCAATCCTGCATTCTCAACTCCTATCAACTGGATAAACCTTGTTTTTTCACACCTATAGTAATGATCTTCTTGCTATTCTTATCAACAATAAAATACCTACTATTGTTGAAATTTATGTCCAAGTGTGGGCTATGCTTCATTATACTAATCGAAAGTATATTTTTCTCCAAACAAGGAACATAATAGACATCTTTAATCATTACCTTGTTACCTCTTAGCTGAAGTAGGACATTTCCCTTTCCCCTATTCCTATATTCTTTTTCACCACTCAATGCAACAGAATCTGATGGAAATTTACCCTCTACAAAATCAGTATACCGATCAATACTATTAATAAAATGTCTAAATGTTCTTGAATCAATGTACAAATCTTCCCTACCACTTTTTGGATCTCCTCTTTGTGTTTATCCACATTACCTTGTTTCTCTTTGGATTGATCATCAGAAGAGTGCTCTTGGTTGTGTTTTTCATACCACGACCGTTTCCTGCAAACTCTGCTTATATGCCCTAACTTGCCACAACAAAAACATTTGATAGCTTCTATACATTTATCTAACTTGAAATATTTATTGTCATCATTCTCTTCTCTCCATTTGCTGCCCTTGCTCTTAAACTTCACTGCAAGTGCCATTTCAGAATACACAATCATACTGCTTTTTCCATCTGTCTTGCTGCTACAACTTAGTGATCAACTGCTCAAATGTCAGATTTTTATCAATACTAGTAATGTGCAAGGTCTCAATAAAATTTGCATAGGAAGGATGCAAACTTTTCAAATTTATAACCATCTATCTTCTTCTTCCATGTTCCTTTCAATTGATTTCAATTGATCTCTAATATCCTTGATTTTTAGCAAATGATCTTGCAAGTCAAACTCCTCCATAAAATATTTTTAAGGAAGAAAGCTCTACCTTTGTTTGAGGTTTCATGCACGTCTTGTGGATTCCCCCACGTGACAAATGCATCGTTACCATTTTGATCTTAGGGAAACATCTCATTCATTACCGAGAACTCGATCAGCATCGCAACTTCTTGATTCTTCACATCATACTCCAGTTGGGCATCCACATCGATCTTACTCTGCACTTTTTTTTCCATTACAAGATTTTCCAAACATCTGTAGTCAAAGCATCTTCTGTTTCCATGATCTAAAATTCTGATCTTTTAACCTTTCGTTTCCATCCAACATTATATGGGATAAACTGGCCATCTTTCTGGGATTTAAATACACTAAACAAATCTGAATATATTGCTACAACTCAGCTATACTGCTGTCCCAAACAGTGACACACTCCACAAACAATCAACTATAGCCCTCCTATTGTTCTAAAACAAAGTCTTTGTGTACGTAATTTGTGAATCTCACGTTCAACACTACAATCAATTCTGTGACGATAAAAAAAATCGGTTCTACCTCGACAAAGAATTTCAGACTTACTTGCAATATGTGCCCTGTGACATTGTTTTGCATGCCTTTCTCTTTGTTAAGTCGGCCCCTATATCTTTGTGCACACATTGAAATGTTCTATTCCCCACCATATGATGACGATTTCTTTTATTTCTTGACTTGCAGACACCCTTTCCCTGACGACAGTTCACATGGCTCACACAGCGTATCAATTTGTCAATTCCTTATGGGTCCCCTATGTATGCAGCCCCACTTCTCTTGCATTGACTCCACCTCTCTAGAGGCATGTTGGCTCGACAGGTTTAGGCTTCATGGCGACTTCACTTTAAAAAAAATATAACTCCTTGGAGCTAGCACCATCTCTCGATGGCTTCTTCGTGTGTATACTAGAGAACACATTAATCCAATCATCAGGATGATTTAATCACTTGACAGATGATTCTATTCAGTGACGGCTCCTATTCGGGGGCTACCAATTTCCTTCGGAAAGATCGGCTCTATAATGGCATGCTTCATTAAATTTTTTAATGGCTACAATCACTTCTCATGGACCCACCACTTAGTGGGCTTCCCTTCTCTAATTAGAACTACTCAACAACACATGTAATGTATCATGCAATTCTTCTGTCCAATGTGTGTGATTGCAGTCTCTTGGTGCCTTCTTTGAACATAGTAATCTCTCTGCTCCTTTACCTGCTTCCTTGGCCTCTCCTTACCGTGTTTCTGATACCATGTTGGTTTTACACACACAAACATGAACATGATACACATTAGAATGAGAAAGAGAGGATTCATTCATATCATTAGATGATGCGATGTCTTGTTACATAGTAGGAGAAGAGTATATATGTAACTCCCAAATACTTAACTATTAACCATTGCATTAATTACCATATTAAATGCTTCATTATTACATCACTTTATTAGTGAAACTTAATTATATGTTTAAGTCTTAATACATCTAAGTTCTAAATATTATCACTATCTCTAACACTTTAACCCCACCCAAATAGAATGGGAAAGTACACTCTCTAACTACAACAAGCCAATTGTGAAATTTGCACATCCCAAGCTTCCCCAATGATAGTTTAGAATCTAGTTCTTTTGAATAGGAAAGCACAGAAATACAATAGGATCATCTTCAACTTTGCTTACAAAGTGAACATATCTTCGTTTGATGGTTAAGCAAAGGTGGTGATCTTCCCTCTCACCAAGGTCCAAATCCTGCAAAGACATGTTTTGCCCCTTGTGGGCAGTCTTGCCCCTGCAAGTGGGTTGTTCCATCTTGTGGGGGCTAGGGCAAGTCCATAGCAACTTGGGTGAAATAAATACCCTCCACCTGTGGCTTCTTAGTCGAAGGATTCTTCATTGAATGTTGTAAGGGAATGACACTTCATTGTAATACTCCTAGAGTGGGAAAGGGCACGCTTGTTCCATTCTGATGTAAATAAGTTGTTCAAAATAAATGCTTAGAGGAAAGAAAATTTCTTGTGATAGGACCTTGTGGAAAAGGAGAGGGTAGAGAAAATCAAAGAAATTAGAGGGCCCAAGCCAAAAATGGAGACACAAAGTTCTGATGTGGGGCCAATTCAGTATTCCTAAAATTTTGAACCAAAAAAAAGTCTATTTATGAGATGCTCTACCAATTAGTTAAAGCTATGGAAAAGATATCCTTAGACATGGTTGTCTTTAGAAAGTTGATTGAAATCCTTAGTGCTTTGTATGAATTAAATAATTCTTAGGAAGAACAGAGTTCAACAAAAATAGCGTAATAGGTCAATGTCTTTGAAGATCCAGTGTATCATCTAAGATTCACATGGTAAAATTACTTTATAGAGAAGTCAACTTTGGCAACCGAGTTAATAATCTCTAAAATCTTTTTGGCATGTGACCACCCCTCTCTTTTGCTTTCTTTAGGCTTCAAATGTTAAACTCGACTATTACAAGCCCAAAAGGCTAGTATTGTTTTTCATGTCTATAAAGTTAACAAAGACAATGCACTGAAAGGTGTAGCTATGAATTTTGGATAATTAACATAGATGCTGAATCATACACTATTCTAAGTGAGTCAAAAAATGGGTTCTACAAGCTCCGTGCCAGAATTGTCTTATAACTAGGACTGTATCTATTCCAACTTGATTCTCTACAAAGCCATTCAAAGAAGGAGATGATCCAATAGTCCACATGCATAGATTTTAAAAAATATATTCGGGACCCTATTGGAAGAGGATTGTTGTTTGTTTTTCGACATCTCTTAGTTAATTGAAGTACACATGGTTCTCTAACTATTTTGTAGACTTCAATCACACTCGGTCTGTCATCAAAGCTTCCTTTCAATACCTATTCCAGTTTAACAAAGGTGTCTACTAGAGCAAAAACTCATCAATTGTCTTTACGAAGCATTGCACCAAATGATGAAAGATCGTGCATTGCACTTAAGGGGTAACTCTTTAATATACACCTCATATATGTTCAAAATATCTCAGAATACCTTGAAGATATTGCTCAGGAATGGCATTTAAACCATAAGAAAGAGCAGCAGGCACTTTGTTGGATAGATCCATAGAAAGTTTGAAGGGACAAATACTAGGAACCCTAGTTAATGCTATAGTCTGCAACTGCAGGCAGTTTTGCAGAAAATTCAAGAATGGATGGACACATTATAGACCTGCAACGCAAATAAAGAATTATTTTAACGTAACTGTGAATCCTGAATACATATTCTTAAAGATCTGACTACTTAGAAGTAGGAGAGGGTCATGTTTTTCTAGATACATACAACAAAGAATTGAATGGTGATAAAAGAAACAAAAGAAAATATGGGAGATTCTACATGGTCAGAAACAAGAGGATGTAGAAGACTCTAGCTTGATATAAGTACGTGAAAAAACCATGGAGATTGTCA
Organism: Picea sitchensis; assembly: GCA_010110895.2. Taxonomy (NCBI): domain Eukaryota; kingdom Viridiplantae; phylum Streptophyta; class Pinopsida; order Pinales; family Pinaceae; genus Picea; species Picea sitchensis. The sequence goes on along the minus strand of SNQJ01S0020323.1, from coordinate 64,948 downwards.
ACTCTAGGATGCCTACATAGTTGTTCAGCTTGGTAGCAAAGCAGAAGGAAAAATCATGGAGGTTGCTAATTAGTGGAATGCCTGCACAAATGTTCATGCCCATGCACAAAATAGTTTGGGAGTGTACGAATATTTTTGTTTGCCTAGTCATACAGAGATATCAAGGAAATTCCTCAAAAAATGGGTGAGTTACATTTTGATCTCCTACTTGATGCAAAATCAATAGGTCATATACCCAAATGTTTACCATATCATTGGAAAGGGTAGGTGAAAGTTGAGATTGATAGTTGGGAATTGTGTACATCATACCCCTAGAGATCAATGAATTGACAAGTCTGATTCTTGTCTTCTAAAATAAGAATAGGAAACTTGGAATCTGCAATTGACTATAGGGAGTTGAACAAAGTTACAGTTAGAGACCCTTTTTCTACTGCCTTTAGAGAATCCTTGGAGCATGTAGTTTGCAAGAAGATTCCTCTTTAGGAGATGGTTTTTCTTTCTATAATTAGGTTAAAATTACTAAAGTTGATAAATGCAGAATGATCTTTGTGACCAAATGAGGAGCATTTCACTCACTATAACATTATGCCATTTAGATGGATTGACGTCTTGTAGCTTTCAGTTGAAATGTGACCAATATTTTCAGATACTTCATCTAGAAATTCCTGGAGAACTTATTTGGATGATTGGATTTTATATGCATACTTGAAGATCATATTCAACATTTGAGGTGAATGCTTCAACCCAAAAAAGGTGCATCTTATGAGCCTTTGGGAAAATTCAAAAAATACATGGTCATATTATTACTACACTATGGTAAAAGGTGGATCTAGCTAAGTTAAAGACAACTTTTGACCTAAGCCACTAGTCAATTCTTCTTGGGCCAGAGTGTATATGCCATAGACTGTATTGCTACAAATTCTTTCCACACTGTGTGCAAATAAACTATCCTGTGGAGAGGCTACTGGGAAAAGATGTCACTTTGGGATGGAGAGGGCCATGTGAACAAGCTTTCACCTTGTTCAAAAAGAAAATGCAGCAATACTTATTCTAAAATTCTCCTGTTAGAGCAGGTCCTTTTATGATGAAAGTGGAAAAATCATCTATTGCTATTAGGGTAATCTAGAGAGGGCAGTCTGGAATATGGATCACCAAATGTATTTTTCTTGTCAGATGCTATCAAAAGTTAAAAAAAGGAATTATACAACTAAAGAGAAGCCTTGGACATGGTACATGGCACATGCCTCGCAAAAGTTGTCATTTCGTATTGACTTCTAAGTTTTATTTCTATGTGGACCATCAAGCTCTAAGATATATTGCTGACAAGCCTATTATGTCAGGACAACATAGATACCAAGCTATTTGAGGAATATGAGCTTGAGATTTTTTGAAGCATAGAAATTACTGAAAGTATAGGTTATCTATCTAGAATAGAGATAGATGAATAGGTGCAATTACAAGAAGATATACCAGATGCCTAAATTTTGAGAGTGGAACGTTTCTTCCTCTGAATTTTTTAATCACCCATGATGTAGCTACCTCTATGGATTTTTCTCTATTATTTGCCTACTTTGGTATGGGTGCTTGCAAATTGATCTCTCTTGGATTATTTATAGATGGCCCCTTTGATTTATGAGCATGATTATAACCAATGCTTGCAGTGGATTCCTCCAAAATCATAAGCTCCAAGAAACCAAAAAATAGTTCCCACAAATCAATGAAGTGGACAAGAGTTTCCATCGGTGAGAATAGAAACAAGCAATCAGGAATGGGAGTGAATACCTATAAGTTTTTTAAGGAACAACCTACAAAAGATGGCATAGAAGATGACAAGGAGCATTTTTAAGGGAAAGAAGATCTAACTTTGATGCACAAAATGGTAAATCTGCCAAGATCAACGTAATTGCTCTAGTCATGCAAACCAAAGAATCCTGGTCAAGTGGAGAGTCATCTAACTAAGCTCGGTGTTAAAGATCAACATGAGTGCTTTGAATAAAGAATGGTTTCCCTCTTAAGTTGTCAAATAAAGAGAGTAAATAATGATCAATCAACAAGAGTAAATCGTGACCAAGTGCACCCTGCGCCAAATGGAGAATCAACATTTTGAAGATTTAGAAAGTGGCATGCCATTGAGTTCACAAGCCTAGTCATTTGTGTTATCTGACTTGAATTTCTTTCAGGCATCCAAAGGTGCAATTAATATTCCCAAAGTATTCCAAAACAATCCCTTACATCTCACCGGGTCTTCCATGAGTAATAGTTAGTATTGGTTAGACGGATTTCATTCAGATTAGCCATAATGAAGATCAAAAATCAAATGGCCATAAAAATAGAAACTAATCACATAAATGTAAAGCTAACAAAAAATAACACACTTCAAAAAAATGCGACTCAAAAAGGTGCTTGAAAGAATAAGATATACCCTTCAAAATATACAAACAAGAAGATTTGAGGGGAGTTTCTAAGAACCTTGAGACACGACAAGCATCAAACAATGAAATCTTCAATATCCAATTACACAATTGCATGGAGCACAAAAAAATACACAGTACAAAAGAAATAGGAAAAACACTAAAAAAAGAACTCAAAATGAGAAAGTTATGCTTGTTTGAAAATCAAAATGCCAACAAAAAGGGGTCTGCCAAATGTTGACATGGCATTCCAACTAGAAAAGGTGATGTGACAATTGGTTGTGCAAATGTTGCCACGACATATTGACATCACAATCCATGTGGGAAGTTGTCATGGGAAATCTGATGACATGGAAACTTGGCAAGATGACACATGACAGGGGTGACAAGGCACTAACATGGTGGTGACACACTACAACGTTGATGTGGTAAGGTGTTGACATATCACTCATGTTATCGCACAGTTTGTACTTGGAAGTAAAGGAAAGGTGAAAGAAAGGCAAATTGGCGAAACTGGAGACTATCCTACCACTATCACCTCGATAGGATAAATCTTTTTGTTTAGGGTGGTAGGCCCAGGGGAGACGTCCCCGGTGAACTGGGGTTTTGAGAAGACAAAGGCTTATGGCTAAGTAAAATTTTCCCCCTCACAAGTCACCACCGATCAAAAGATCCGGCTAAACAGCCAATAAAGATGAAGATAACCAGAAGTGTACCTTCCCGAGACAAAGCAACAAGAAAACTATATGTATGCAAGATCACTTGTTGGTTAGTACTTCATATAATCAAGGACTTTCTGATATAAAGCAATTGACCAATAATATTGATGAAGTAAATCAATGATGTACAATAGCAATGATTACAATATATCACTTGACAATAAATGCTAAAGAAGCTTCACAATGAGCAATAATGATTTATAATCAATGTCAAATACCAACATTCATCAGAAGCAACGACTAGCCAATCTTTCAATTGCTCATAAAAGGATTAAATGCTGCAAAGTATAAATATAACTCAAATGGATAATGGCAGCAATAGGGTAAGTAGGTTAGTCTAGGCTAGGGTTAGAAGATGTTAACAATTGTTCAAAGGTGTTGGTTGTTTGAAGTTTGTGATCAAGGCACTCAAGCATAAAGGTCTTAGATCAGTGCATTCATAGGGAAAATGGAGTCAAAGGTAGCGGCAAATGTTGAGAAAGCACAATGATAATGGAAGGGCTAAAGACGAGAGTTTGATGGTGAAGTGTTGTTGAGCCAAAGCTTCACAATCAAACCCTAGGGGAAAACGGCCCACTAAGGTGTAGAAACCCTAGGCCTTAGTGCGTTTTCCTCCTTCTTTAGCTCAATGACATGAACAAAAACGGCTAGGATTAAAGAACAATGGAAGGGCTAAAGACAAGAGAGTTTGATGGTGAACTGTTGTCGAGCCAAGGCTTCAACAATCAAACCCTAGGGGAAAACGGCTCACTAAGGTGTAGAAACCCTAGGCCTTAGTGCGTTTTCCTCCTTTAGCTCAATGACAAGAATAAAAACAGCTAGGATTGAAGAGCACAGGTAGGGTGTTGCAAAGGCAAGGCCCTAACAATGTCTTCAATAGGTAAAAACTCCTTGGCATAATCTTAGCAGGGAATTAAAACAAGGACACCAACATGTGCTTGTTTCCTAGGGTTTATTCCAGCAAATTCATTAACAAAATGTAAGTAAAACACTATAACCATTCAAATAAGGGAAGGATTGCAGAATTTCACTTACATTCACCAATCATTCATTAAACCAAACCCTAGTTATAAACCTTCCACAAAGAAAAATGCCAAAAATCACCAAAGAGAAGCCTCCTTCAACAAGTGCTCCACAATTTCATCCAAGAACCCTAGAAGGGCTGAAAATTTCAGACCTCACCAAGTGGTGAGTGAAAGATGATGAATAAAAGAGAGTTTAGCTCTCTTACTTATACAATAGCAATGACCTTAATTAAATTTTAGGTCACCAAAAGGCCGACAAGGCCAAAATACATAATAATATTGTTTTACATTTAATGTCATAATTAAAACCCTAATCAAGCAAATAAAGGTGACGGCATGCCCCTTTGGGTGACGTTAGCCCTTTTTAGGGCAACATGGGCCTCCTGGAGCAAAACGTTAGCCCTCCTTGGGCCTCTGGAAGCTGCCACACGTGCCAAATATGCCACAACTGACTCCCAAAAACTCCCATATCGTTGGATGACGTCATAAGATGTCCTGGGTGACGTCATGGGCCTTCCAAGGCCAACGTCCAGTGGAGAGGGCACAACCCCACTGGGTACAGGTCTGCTCAGTTGCCTCTAGTGGAACGTCCTCCTCTTCCCCGGTGCAAACCCTCTGACCTGTCTCTGCCCCCTGCTGGTGTCTCAGCATCCATCTGGTGGGCTCTCGGCCCCATGGAGGTCCGAACTAATCATCTCCCCATGTGTACATGTACAATATGGTACCTGTCCGTCAGGTATGATCCTGCACATCAACAGATACGCCCTCCATGGGCTCATAAGTCACAGGGATCATAACGATGTCAATCACATCTAATCATCAATTTTATTAAACATGTGCATAAAACCCCTTTTACCCACTCAAGTGCTCAAAGACAGTATACAATCTGCAAGCCATGTTTGGAGAAAGTGACAGGGCGTCCTATTGGGCTAGTGTTCACTGGATGTGGGATGTTCTCGGGAGAAATCAAATCCAAGTCATGTTAGTGGATGAGGTGGATAAGGGATGTCTGGGCAAGGGGTGCAGTGATAGCAAGGAAATGCAAAGGCTTACCTGTGGGTGCCTCTGTAGAGGGTGAGTTGCACCTGTCCTGGATGCAAATGTTTCCAAGCCCATTCATGCCTTTTATCTTTATTCTTTATTTGCTTTTTCTTTCAAGAAGCTAATCAGGGGACACTGCCCTGGTGTGGTGACCAGTGGTGGCAATGTTACCCACAAGCACTTTCACGAAAATGAGAAGGTTGGCTCGTGATGAGACCCCCTTTCTCTTGGCTATGCCACCAAGAGCCACTACCCTGGCGTGG
>SNQJ01S0020323.1:37860-59454 GCA_010110895.2 Picea sitchensis | reverse complement strand
TGTTTCTTCCTAAGAAGCCTTTTACTGCTTTCTCGGGGATCCCTGGGCGAAGCATCTAGAGGTTTTATTTTTTAGGCTTTTATCTTTTTCTAGCTGCTTTTACCCTCTGGGCCTTTGGCCCCTTCTTCCAAAAAGGTAAGGTGGAACCCTTAAATAATTGGCCAACCCAATGCCCGGACCAATGTAATGGGATGGATGAGCAGGAGGAAGATGGAAAGTGGTAAGTATGATGGGAGCGGACGATGACTTTTCATGAACCCCCCCAGTGGCAACTCAAAACCTATGGGCACAAGCTTACTAGGGCATCCTGTCATTTCCCCCAGACATGGTCAAGTGGATAAGTATAAGATCCAAGCACCCGTTAGAAACAAAAAGAATTAAATGCACATATTCAAAGGTTTTGAGGATCAGAGTAACACATACCATGATACACGGACTCATTACCCCATGGAGCAAGATCCATCTCTGCTACAAGACCAAGCCGAGGTGATGGATGTTGTTGTTGCTGAAAAGGTGGAGGAGCTGAAGAAAAGAAAAGATGGGCCCTTCAGGGCCATACTCAAGTCGATCTGGTTCTCGATACTCCATGTCTAGGACCTGTGGGCCTCAAGACATAATCTCCTTAGTTATCCCTAAAGTGGGGGATAACAACTCCAATTGGCAATCTGCATGGCATCTATGTGGCACTCTTGTGACATGGCATCAACATGACAATCTAAACAGTTTCCACATGGCATTTAAGTGCCACGCAACCTCTACATGACAATCTTCATTCAAGGGGTCGAGCCGACATGGATGTTTTCCATTGACAGGGTTCTTTATTAAGGTGGCAATGATATCTCCATGTAGGTGGCAATCAAGTTCGTAATACCTTTGACCAAAGCATGGTCCCCAAAGGAGGGGCATGCTCTTGATCAGTCGGTATGACTGTGGGTACTACCAATGACATGGCATGGGGCCACACACTAACAACGAGTCGTTTCAAAGGTGAGGGGCCCAAGGAGGATAACAACAAGGCCTATTGGATGAGGGTGGAGGGGCCAAGGTTGAGCTGTCCACAGGTGTTGGCATCAAGATAAAGAACATCAAGAAGACTCCAACAAGCACAAACGAAGGAGCCGATAGGAACTTGAGCCGAGGTAGATCGCACAAAGAAGAAGGGTGTGGCTAGAGCCACAAAACGTAACAAACCAAGAAACAAGGCCATAGAAACTTGAACAAGGTCCAAATAAAAAACAAAGTCAAACCTCGCAAATGAAGAACAAGAGAACCACAAAGCGATCAAGGCCAAGCCAATCTTCTGCAAAGAACAGGCCATGAACAAGACGCAAGGGCTCTGTTAATGCTTGAAACTAGAAGGGTTCCAAGGTAACTAGATAATGTACACTATCACCTCGTATAATCTCTCTGCACTTCGGTTTAGTGCTCGCTAACTACTAGGTGGAATCCCTATGAATCCATAAGTGAAATATGAACCTTACGAACCAAGGAAAGCTGCCAAACCGTGTTAAATGATCATCATAATATGAAATACCAGACCTGTAATCTGCATTAAAACACTCACAACAGCAAGCAAGAACACAGATTTACACCTAAGGATGAATTTTGCCTTGCGAAATGTGTAAATCTGTTGTTAGGACAAGAAAATATGACTTTAAAAGTACAGAATTGCATGTGAAAATGTGAGAAACAGCAAGTTTAAAGATGTAAATTACGAATTATGATTGCAGTATCTTGAATCATATGGCTTATGGAGTTGGAAAATTGATTAAGGAGTGATTTCGGATGTTAACCAATTCATAGATTGAACAAATGCCAAATAGATGTTACCTTTATTTCCAAAGTTGAAGTACAAAGTTTGAGGAATATTAGCTCTAACTACAAGACCTCCCAGGGGTGTCAAAACACTTTTGAAGCACCTTCTCACACTTTTGCTCAAGAATGAATTCACATGAATCAAGTGTGAGCAACCTCTACTTCTCACTGAAAACCTAAGTCACTATGTTCGGCGGACTTGAAGGATGGAGTTCGAATTTGGGTGAATTTAAAGTGCTCGATCAAATTCGCCAAGCTTTTATATAAATTTGGCATGGGGTTTTCAATGCAAAAGAAATGGCAAGTGTCAATTTCTTTGTTGTTCCACCCCTGTTCAAGCCACCTTAGCACAACTATTGCTCTGTCCTACAATACAAAGAGGCCACCACTTAACCATTGCTATCGCTTAGCATGGATAACAATTACCACCACTACTCGACCATCAAGATTCAACATGACTTGTTGATCTAGGATTATTGATAATCTAGATTCTACATCTACGGTTCTGTATATTATGGCATACGACTTATTATGAAAGTTATGCATAATCTTTTTATGTTAAGGAAATATTCCATAAATTTCTTTAAAGTTATTTATAGAGATTTCTTTTTGTTAATTCTCAATTTTTTATTTTTTTTTACTTATAAAGTTATATATAGTATAGGTTATATAATATATTATAATTTATTATATTGCCTCTTAAATATATATATATATGTGTGTGTGTGTGTGTGTGTGTCAATTGGGTTTATCTCGGGTGGTTGGGAGGAATGATTGTTATCCTCCCCACCCAAGTTCAATTCCTACAAGTGACATGTTGAGCTTATAATGAGTATATTGTTGCAATGGCTTTGAGCCTTGTTGTTGATCGGCCTTGTGCCCTAAAGATTCTAGGGTTTACCCTGGGTCCTTGAAATGAGGGGAAGTAGTCGAGGGTTTTCCCCAAGGACTATAACTTGGAATATATATATATATGAAATGAGGGGAAGTACGCAAGGGTTTTCCCCAGGGAGTACAACTTCGAATATATATATATATAATCTATTTTTAAGGTCACAGCCAAGCCAAACACCAAATTGGTGTATGAGACCCCCTCCGGCCAGTGTTTTGACTGGTAACGTCTACGAAGGTATACATACCCTAGCCCCCACTGGATTTGAACTTGTGATCTCTTAGGAGGAACAAATTTAATGGCAAACTTTATCCATTTTTTTATGGGGCAAATTTTTTTTGAATTTCATCGATGTCGAATTCGAACATGAACCAAGTAACTTAGTTGAAAACTATGAACTCTCACACTTACTCCAACTAAAAAGGGGAGTGTGAAGACAAGACAACTCAAGAAAAAACAATCATCAACAGTAAGATCCAACCCTTCTCCTCACCACCTCTTTTCCTTTATAGAATAGGCATATAGGTTAACAAAAATATCATAGCTTTAAATAGGGAATAAATTCACCACATGCCAAAGTAAAGCTCATTTCCTTCTTGAGAAGAACGACTCATGCAACAATAGGCAAGTCCACAAAAGTAACCCTCCTTCAAAGCATTCCCCCTTCCACTTTTATCTCTACCATCTCTACAACCCATGACCTCGTCTGAGACTCGTGACCTCTACGACTAGAACTCGTGGCCCCTTGCCCTCTTGTAGCCCACGACCTTCATCACTCACACAACCCCTGACCCCTAGCTCATGGTCGCAGCTTCCAAGTGCCTCCTATGGCTTGTGGTCGCAACTCCCGAGCACCTATTGCCTGTAGCAGCTCATCCCATCTATCCCATCTTACTTCCCTTCGTGTCCTCTATCTCGTTGCACTTGCAACCTAATAGAGGATGTCTATAGGCCTATCCCCTTCTACTCTACCCACAACCCTCTCCTCCAACTCTCCTTTCTCCACCTTCTCTGCTCCGCTGGCCATCACTCCATTCTCCTATGTCCTTCACTCCCACCTCTCCCCCCACTTCACCCCTCACTCCCGCAATCTCCTCCTCACTCCCTAAACCCATAGCTACCTCTCACAACCCCAAGCAGCCCGCAAGCCCTTCACAAACTCCCAATTCGGCACTTAGACTGGGGTTATACTTCATATAGTATAGGGATAGGGGATTTGTTAAGAAATGTAGCTCGAGCAAGAACTTCTTGCACAAGTTCAATATGAACATGCAAGAAGTGGTTCAAGACATTTTATTAGTGACCACTTAGGAAAAGTGGGAAATAATTATATCTTATAATTTCACTTTAAAATAAAAGAAAAGTGAAATTCTAATGTTTTGAAGTCAACTATTCTTAGGAATCTAAATGAAATGTTTTGGAAATTCTAGAACATTAGTGACTTAGATTAGGATTTAATTTTAGTAATACATCTCATGATTGAGATAGGTGGCAACTAGGACTAAGGAGATTAGTTGCTAGGATTAAGGAGATTAGTTAGTTTCTCTCGAAGCATAAATAGGACAAGATAGGAGAGGTCTCTCATACATGAAAAGAGAGCAAGAGAGAGAAGGAGAAGGGTAGAGTGCATTCAAGGAGAAGAAGAGCATATTGCTGAAGTGACTAGCAAGTACAACAGACAGTACACTATTGTAGCACTCTTTTCCATGCACAAGCCATACACCTTCAAATTTCCAGGTCGTACTTTATCTTCTATGATTGCTCTAGTGTACTTCGGTGTTGAGAAGGAGGGAAGAGCAATATGTTGTTCAAAACATGTGGGAAAAGGGCAAGTTGTATTGTCGTAGCTTGGACCTTCATTGACTTGAGGGAGGTTGCACTGGTATACCATACTGTTGTAGCTTCGATCATATTGTTGTAGCACGTCGGAGTGGTTTGGACCTTCTTTAACATGAGGGAGGTTGTTAGCATGGATTATCAAGGTAATTACACCTTGGAGGACTCACACACGACCATTGGATGCCATTTTTGAAGAGCCATCCACTTTTGGGAGCTCATATGTGCCACATATGTGGCCTAGAGGACCATCCTTGCTATCCATTTGCTCATTTTGAGGGTCAAGCTTTCTTTGAGGAGGTGGTTGAGGTCTTTGAAGAGGAACATTGGACCCCTTTGACCCATCTTCCTATTTTTAGTGGGACATCCTTTCTCCTAAGAGATGCTTGTACATGTGGTATAACTACATCACTTGTTTATGTATTTTTTACCTTGTTCTCGTATTTAGTTAGAGGATAAGAGTTTTGTATGATCTCCTAGGCTAGATCTAAGGGAGAAAATAATAATGTAATAGGAGGGTTGTTAATCCTCATCACTATATAAGAGGCTCCCCTCAAAACATTTGTTGTTGTTGATTGGTATGTTTGAGAGCACTCTTATTGTATATCTAGCATTGAGGCAATTGGTGTTGGTTTAACTTTTAAGTTTTAAGGTCTTCTCTCTTGGAAAATTATTTTGTGCTTCCAATTCGGATGTGGATGTCAAGTCTCCTAGATAGGCAAGATGAGCAAAATCAATCTATTTGAAGGGTAAACTCTACCACTTGGAAGGGGTATTACATGTGAGGTAACTCCTCTTTTCTCCTTTGTTGCTTTAGTAATTGTTAATCGATATCTTGCTTTATATATCCTCTAGGAATTCTAGCAATATTATTAGTTTCAATTTCTAGGTAATAGTTGGTTTTGCTACTTGAAGGTGGATCCATTTTCGACCCCTTCATTGTAGGCTCTTGGCTTTATTTTCAACCATATTAGAGAGGAGGTTATTGAGTCTTTCATAGCCTTACCTCATTTCTCTAATCCTTCAAGAAATAAGCCATTTAGAAGAATTCTTCTTCTTCACCCCATTAGCACTAGTCTTTTCCATCAACCACCAAATATTTCAAAATCCAAAAATTTCATTTTCCCTTTTTGTTTAATTGAAATCTAAGGTTAAGTTATTGAATATCTTTAGTTAGATTTCATTAATCAAGTAGTTTCTAACATTGATATATTTATTTCCTAGACTTGTTTATTTGATTATTTCAAATAGGAATCATCTTAAAGTTGCTTATATCAAACCCTAATTGAAGTTTTTCCATAATCTTGCATTTCAAGTTCTCTTCTTGTTTTGGGTTATTGAATGTGTTTAAGAAAATCCGAAAATTGATCTCTAAATATAAAATCAAATTTGCAAATATTATCAAGTCTTATTTTCGTTACATTGATACAATTTATATCTTAGACTTGATTCATTATTACAATTTAGAGTTAATTTCAAGGTTATATTTAAAGCTCTAATTGTGATTTCACCTTAAGTTTAGTGCTTGAATTTGTTTATCTTTTACTTAAGGTTAATTTAAGAAAATCTGAAATTAATTGCTCATAGCATAAGTTGGACTTGCAATCGAATCAAGTCTAGTCACTTTTACATTGATAAAATCGCACTTCTAGACTTATTTTAAATCACACTTTGGATGTGTTTTATGGTTAATCTTTCAGACTCCAATTGTGATCTACCCTAAGTTGTATATTCCAAGCATATATCTCTTCTTGGGTTACTGTCATTTGTTATTGCAAATCTGGAATTTAATAATCTAATCTATAAACCAGATTTTGTGATTGGACAAGTCTAGTCACACTTTAGACTTGTCTCTTCATAATCACAACTTTGAATTTACTTTCAAGTTTTACATATTAAGGATCCAGTTGTGATTTACCTCAAGTTTTATATTTACAAGATTAATCTTTCACTTGAGGATTCATTATGTTGAAATTATTGCAGCTGCAAGAGCCATTCTCCGGAGAATGGAACAGACCCTAGCTATGGACTAGGGCCCCCAGCACATTCCTGGGGTTTCTTGGTATGAGACCAAGCAGTGAGAACCATGGCAAAAGACCCTAGTGAGGGCCCCCAACTATGGACTAGGGCCCCCAGCCCACTCCTGGGGTTTCTTGGTATGAGACCAAGCAGTGAGAGCCATGGCAAAAGACCCTAGTGAGGGCCCCCAGTATATGACTGGGGTTCTTGGTCTTGGACCAAGCCATAAGTCCATAGATGTGTCTAGGGCCCCTGGATGTGTTCCAGGGAATCCTTGCTCGATGCTTGGATTGATCCTTGGATATGTTCCGTGGCGGTTGATATAAGTGCCTAGATGTGTCTAGGGCCCCTAAATGTGTTCCAGGGAATCCTTGCTCAGTGCTTGGATTGATCCTTGGATATGTTCCTTGGTGGTTGATATAAGTCTGTAGATGTGTCTAGGGCCCCTGGATGTGTTCCAGGGAACCCTATGGGTTGATCCTTGGTCTTGTTCCTTGGTGGATAAGACCCTAGATGTGTTCTAGGGCCCCCAAATGTGTTCTGGGGCAACCTGGTCTTTGACCAGGTAGATCTTGGTGAAATACCAAGATGTGTTGATGTGTGATCCTCTTCCTCTCTCCCGAGATGGTCCATGAGACCTAGGAGTACCTATCAAGATGGACATGACCACATTGTTGATGTACCCTCTTATGCAGTGATGATTAAGTTTATAGGTCATTATGAGACTCATGTGGACATGTTTTGCCATTATGGACCCCCCTTGACTTTGTCCTAACAGGTACCCCCTTCTTGTTTTGATTTCCCTCTTGTTTTGTGTGATTGGGGTTTTACTTTATGTGATTGAGGTTTTATATGTGTTTTGGGTTTTTATAATTAATATTAATATTAATTAACATTTTAATTAATATTTATATTAATTAAATGTCGATATTTAATTATTAATTTAATTGCCCTAACCCCTCTACCTAACTATAAATAATACCCTACCCTCTAGCATTCTATTATACTCACACTCTCTCCTCTCTCTCCTTGCTGTGGCTACCTCAGTGACTACTCTCCTTTGTTGGTGCGGCCTCTCTTTTGTTATCAGTTGAGATCTGAGTTTCCTTTGTTGGTGCGGCCTCTCTTCTGGTTATCAGTTTTCAGATCTGAGAGTTTTGGTCATGGCTGGAAGCTCCTCCTTGCTATCTGCTGGTGTATAGGGTGCATGCGGCCCCTCTTCCTACAGCTGCCGGATCTGCCTGAGCCGTGAGGCCTCCCTTGTGTTGCCAGGTCTGTTCTAAGAAGCCGCAGCCCATCTTCCTTGTTAGCCAGGTCTGTTCTGAGAGCCGTGGCCCTACCTCTCTTTGATTGCCAGCAGCCATGGCCTCTCCTTTAGCCGCCGCATGTTGAGCTGAAGGTTTTCTAATTGCTGTTCAGATTTTCTGTATTGAAGGAGGGTCTGCTATCTTGCTGTCCAGACTCTTCTGTGTGGAGGGTTTGCTTGTGGAGGGTTTTGCTTGTGAAGGATCTGTTGTTTCTAATTGCTGTCTAGTTCATTCCTGTGCTATATCACTGTTTTGTGAAGGGTTCTTTCTGCTGGGGTATTACTGTTATCTACTTGGAAGTCTGCGGTTTATTGCTGTTTTCTTTTGGGGGTCTCTATCTTTGGCAGAACTGTCCCACAGTCCACTTTGACAGAGATCAAACCCTAGAGGTTTGATCCATGAACCTAAACTAAATTCTGAGCATATTTACAGAGGCATACATCCACACATGTGACAGGTACATATATCATTGAATCAGGAGGTAAGCTAAAAGTTTATTTTTATACACAGAAATCTTGTTGTTTCCAGATCTGTTTATATCTCTTCTTCTTTATGCTGATCTAGTGAACAGAAAAATTTTAAAGCATTTTGGTTTTTCATTTTTCAGAAATCTTGTTGTTTCCAGATCTGTTTATATTTCTTCTTCTTTATGCTGATCTAGTGAACAGAAAATTTTTAAAGCATTTTGGTTTTTCATTTTACCCAAATTCTAACACATTAAATCAAATCTGAAATATACTTTTGCATAACCTAAATCAGATTTGGGATTTCACTAAGTCTGGTACTTTTTTCACAGTTATTTCCTAGACTTATGTTTAAAACTTACAATTTGGAATTATTCTTCAAGGCTTATATTTCATTGTCTACAATGAATTGTAAGTTACCTTAAGTTTTACATTCATAAGATTCATCTTTTACTTGAGGTTATCTTGTTTCATGAAGCATAATTTGGGGATATTTCAAGCTTCACGCATCTTTTAACCAAATTCTTGCTTAACCCAAGTTCATTTCTTCAAGCACTCATCTTTTACTTGGGTTGTTACTAATCTTTTACAAATCTGGAATTGTATCTTATATATCATAAAGTAGGTATGTATTCTGACTCTTCAAGCTTAATTTTACATCATTAGAGAGTTTGAGCAAGTGGTATTCACCACTAAGGCTCAAATCTGGAAATTTGCCTTCACTAAGCATTACAAACCAGATTTTGAGTCTAATCCACTCATTGCTTAATTACTTTAGCATCTAAGTGAAATTATGTGATATAAGCTTGTTCTATTAAGGCTAAATCAACTTGTGTAAGCATTACATTACTAAGGCATTGAATCCTTTATATTTTACATGTTATATCTTTGTGGGATTCATCTATTTTATCATTAAAGTAAATCTTGGCACTTTGGTTAATCATATTTAGATTTACATACTTAGGCTCTTACAATAATCATTGTATAATTGAGGGATACCCCCTTTGGCCTCTAGAGAGCCGACCAAAAGTGAAGAGGAGGTTGTATTGAGGTGACAGTGATACAACTCCTATCTATTACCCCAAGGTTGCATCCGTGGATTGGGCTTTTTCCACTTAGATGCTAGTTTAGGTGGTAATAGGTTCAACTAGGTTTTCCATGGCCTGAATGGCTATGATCTTTCAAGATTGTTGAAAGTTATTAACAAGTCTTTTTGCATTGAATCAGCCTAGTTGGCCTATCAGGTCATGGCCTTTCAATCACAAGGCGGATGGGACCACGATGGGTTCCTCATCTCCCAAAATAGCCATTGTTTTGCTTGGAGTTGCAATTGGTCTAGAAAGTGGTCATGTCACCCAAGACTCCCAAGAACTTTGTTCCAAAGGTGTATTACAAGATAATGACCCTCCTCCTAATATTGATTTCTAAGTCTGAATATGATAAATTATGTAATCAATTTCATGCAGGATCCATTCTCAGTTACTTTGTCTATAGGGTGCCCCCTAAGGCTATGCCAAGGATGGATCAATGATGTGTGTGAGCCACAAGGCTATCATTGCACCCATGCCCACAATCTAGCCAAGGGATTCTTTTTATTTATGTTTGATGAATCGACCCATGTGATGAAAATCTTGGGTCAAGGCCCTTGGGTATGCAAGAGTACCTTGGTTTTTTTTGCTCGGTCTCATGACTTTTCGAACTAATAAAGCTACTAAACTGTCTTGCCTAGTCTGGGTAAAATTTCCCAACCTCCTGATGCAATTATAGCTAGCCCTAGAGCGTATCTCTACCCCATTAGGGAGTTTCATCTGTGATGAAATTGAACCATTTTTCAACCCTAGAACCCAGCATAAAGGTTGCATTAACGTGAACCTTCCAAAGGACCTTAAGGAATTTGTGCCCATCTAGGTAGAAGATAGGGTTCTACAACAACCAATATGCTAACTCAATCTTCCTAACACTTGCTTTCAATGTCAAATCCAGGACCACCATATCCATGACTCTCTACTCATGCTGCGGGTCGATATTACGACCCAACCCACACAAACCCCTACCGTCTCCTAAATCTTTCCAGGTAACAAATGCGAGTGAAGATGGTTGGCCTTTGGTGTTAAAGAAGAACAACAATATTGAGGCGGAACCCAAGCCCTTAAGACCTCAGCCTCTAAAGCTCTAGTTGTGGTTGGACCTAGTAGGTGGTCGACTACAACAACCAGTATGCCTCCTATTAGCTCCATCCAGCATAGATGTGTTAGTCGTAGAGCTCACTCTTCTCTACTACTCCTGCATGCAGACAACAAGCAAGCAATCACTAATGGCGATGACCAAATGAAATGGTCAAGATAGATTACCCTTGGGATTGGTTGCTACAATCCTCTAACACTGCAAATAACGCCTTTTGCACTCTCCAAGACCTCAAGGACAATGAGGTACAGATAATGGCGATGACCAAATGAAATGGTCAAGATAGATTACCCTTTTGATTGGTTGCTACAATCCTCTACCACTGCAAATAACCCTTTTGCACTCTCCAAGACCCTCAAGGATAATGAGGCAGAGATGCATGGTGTTATTGGTTTGGAATGAAAATGAATGGCCATGGTCATCATATGGCTTGGTTTGGTCTGGGGCTTAAGTGACCCTAAACAAAGAATATTGGTCAGACAAATATTCTTTGTTTACAAGAAGTCAAAATCACAAGCTTTCTACTGTATGGCCCTGGGCATCATATGGCCAAGACCTAGACATATTTGCTCTACTCGTGCTGAAAGAAAAAGTGGTGTTGTTGTACTAGTCTCCCCTCAATTAGTTAGCGTTGTTGTTAACCAAGTGACTGGCACCTTGCAAATATTACTCTGGGTGTTGCTTAATCTAGGATTCTAGCTAGCTAGTCTAGTAGGAAGATGTAATTTCATGAACTATTGCCTTTTCAAGGGGCTATGGTAGACAAATTGCTAAGATCCAATGCGACTACAGCAAAACAGTCTATGATGAACAAAAGGAAGTCATGCAATGCCTACAATGGACCCACTACAATGAAGAAAGACAAGCCCACACAACCAAAATGCATCATCTACTTCGGATGGACAAGATCCATCAAGCAATCCCTTTATATATAGGGGGTCACCAACCACCTACAATTTAGGGAACGATCCTCGACCCATCAATTGAGGCACCCACCTACACTCCTAAAGGCGCTCAGCTAAGAGCATTCCTTCACTAGCTCAAAACAAGGGATAGGCCCACCAAAGCCTTCTTTAAGTTGCTTGCCACCAAGGAGGCCAATGAGAGTATCTTTATCTTGAAAACTACATTGAGTCAAATTACCAATCAAGAAGATATCGAGAAAGAGAAAGTGTTACTTAATCTTGACGGTCACATCTTAGGCCTGGCCAACATCTATGCCTCCAATGATTTGGCCAAGCATGCAACCTTTTGGCAGTGGCTAGTTGATGAGCTCCTTGATGCCTAGCAGCTCGTTTGTGGGGATTTGAACATGGTAGAGTGTCAAGAAGATAAAGAAAGGGCATTTCCTGCACACCTAACAATCAAGGAAAAAGAGGCTTGTTTTCTTTGAAGGCTCATCGTGGGCTCTACAACCCTAACCAAAGCTGTTGACATGCTTCTACTGAAGTTTGGTTCACTTGGACAAATTTCATAAAAGGGCTAGAAAGGATCTACTAGCGGTTCAATAAAGATTTACTGTCATAGAAAAACTCGTTCTACTTCGACTCCAATGGAGGTCAACCTATGCATGTCAATAGTAGAACCCACCCTATCAAACCAATAACCTATCTAGTTTTCAATCTCTTAAGGGGATCAAAAGATGCATTTTCCAAGAAGTCGATATATCCTAAATGTTTCTCACCTCCAAAATTCGAGCTACTGAATTGTGTGCAACCTAATCCCTAAATTAGCCAAGGATTCTAGCTAGCTAGTCTAGTAGAAAGATGTAATTTCAAGAACTATTACCTTTTCAAGGGGCTATGGTAGACAAATTGCCAAGATCCAATGCGACTACAACAAAACAGTCTATGATGAACACAAGGAAGTCATGCAATGCCTACAATGGACCCACTACAATGAAGAAAGACAAGCCCACGCAACCAGACTGCATCATCTGCTTCAGATGGACAAGATCCATCAAGCAAGCCCTTTATATATAGGGGGGATCACCAACCACCTACAATTTAGGGAACAATCCCCAGCCCATCAATTGAGGCACCCACCTACACTCCTAAAGGCGCTCAACTAAGAGCATTGCTTCACTGGCTCAAAACAAGGGATAAGCCCACCAAAGCCTTCTTTAAAGTGCTTGCCACTAAGGAGGACGGTGAGTGTATCTCTATCTTGAAAATTGCATTGAGTCAGATTACCATTCAAGAATATATTGAGAAAGAGTTCGTCGGGCATTACAAACTAGTGTTTCAAACTTAGGGCCTTACTAAAGAGTGGTAGGTAGCCATGCAAAAGTGTCTAGACTTAATCCTATGCTTGATCTCTCAAAAGCAAAGGAGGGCCTATGGCATAACTCTTCCTCTTGACTAGCTCTCAACAACACTCCAAAAATTGGCATATGATAAGGCACCTAGCCTCAATGGAATCCCTTGTGAGTTCTACCAAGCCACATGGGATTTTGTTGGGTTGAACCTGTTACAAGTGTAAAAAACCACTCTTTAGGACTCAGGAGCAAAGAATAATCATGGTTTCATCAACTTCATTACCATTTAGAGGCTCGTCACTCTTCTTAACTCATCCTACAAAATTCTAACCAAGGTGCTTGCCTTACACATCAAGTATATTCTTCCCAAAATCATCTTCCCTAAGCAAACAAGTTTTATTCAGGGGTGGTAGATCTTGGATAATGTTCTTGTAAACTAGAAGGGCATGGAATGGACCCAATCTTCTGACCCCGACACTTTGTTTATCAAAATTGATTTTGAAAATACCTACAGTTGAAGGGAATGGCCTTCCATCCTTGTGATGTTCAAAGCCCTATGGTTCAGTCCCGGCTTCATCAACAATGTTGAGACCCTTTTTGCAAACCCATTGACCTGTCTTCCCATCAATAGAGGTAAGTTTGAGCAAGTGGAGCTTTTTCAATCAATCGGACAAGGTTTCCCCCTGGCTCTAGTATGTCTTTGTCATTGATGTCCTCGGCTATCTATTGTGTTATAAAGTCGACCTAGGCCTGATTCAAGGGATTCCTCTCGCAACACCTAATGTCAGTCAATTCGTTAACAGCAATTATGCTAATGATTCCTTATTGGCAATTCTCGAGGACAAGATTTCTTGGGTTCACACCATGGAATGTCTGAACACTTTTTGTGTGGCCTTGGGGTCAAGCATTCGATGGGCCAAGACGCCATCTTACAAACAAAGGCAACATCCTATGCCAAACTAGATAACCTAATAAAACTGGTCCTAGATTCAGTCGAACCAAATTTTTAAGTTTTTGGGCATCTGTTTTGCCTCACAAGCTTTGCCTCGACCTCTAGGAGGTTGTTGCACATAGAGTGGGAAAAAAATATCCTTGGTAGCAAAGTTCTGAATCTACACTAAAGTGTTGACTCTGACTCACATGTACTATTCTTCTTGTTGATGTTCGCACTCAAAATTGTCCACATGCCTTGCCACCAAATCAGCAAGGATTATTTGAATGCAACAGGCACAAAGCTAGCCCACTGTCACCACAGCTTTCTCTCTCTTCGGGTTGGTTCATGCTAGCTCCAAGGGAGTATCCCTAAGAAACTAAGACTTAACTTTAAATAAAAGTGATTGGTACTTAAGTTTGTTTGCTGAATGGAGTCAGAAAAAGAAGAGAAAATATGAAAGACATATCAGTTAATCCTATCCTAAAGATTAAGAAATCGTCACAATGAAACAATACCAAGCGAGAAAGCCATCTGGTCAATCAAACATTACACATAAAAACACAAC
This sequence comes from Picea sitchensis, assembly GCA_010110895.2. Lineage (NCBI taxonomy): Eukaryota > Viridiplantae > Streptophyta > Pinopsida > Pinales > Pinaceae > Picea > Picea sitchensis. The sequence goes on along the minus strand of SNQJ01S0020323.1, from coordinate 45,181 downwards.
TCCAATGATTGAAAGAGATCTTATTACCAACCCTGAAAATACAATTGACAAGTTCCTTCAAGCACACTGGAATCAACCTCCTATGCTGCTCTAATATTTCAACAGTGACAAGAAAAGAGAGAAAGAATGGAACAGAGAAAACTGAAGAACAACCAATAAAAAATTCCTCACTCACCTCTCCCACTCTTATAGAATGAGCAAGGGAGAGTTACATTAATGTTTTCAGAATAGTAATGAGGATAAAAGAATAGCAAGAACATCTCTTCATACTAGGTGAGACACCCTTCATTAGATAAGGATAGAGAATGTAACTCCTGCATTAAAAAATAAAAAAAAATTACAACAGGCACAAAGCTAGCCCACTGTCACCACAGCTTTCTCTCTCTTCGGGTTGGTTCATGCTAGCTCCAAGGGAGTACCCCTAAGAAAATAAGACTTAACTTTAAATAAAAGTGATTGGTAGTTAAGATTGTTTGCTGAATGGAGTCAGAAAAAGAAGAGAAAATATGAAAGACATATCAGTTAATCCCATCCTAAAGATTAAGAAATTGTCACAATGAAACATTAACGAGCGAGAAATCCAACTGGTCAATCAAACATTCCACATAAAAAAAATAACTCCAACAATTCAAAGAGATCTTATTACCAACCTGGAAAGTACAATTGACAAGTTCCTTCAAGCACACTGGAATCAACCTCCTATGCTGCTGTAATATTTGACGGTGACAAGAAAAGAGAGAAAGAATGGAACAGAGAAAACTGAAGAACAACCAGTAAAAAATTCCTCACTCACCTCTCCCACTCTTATAGAATGAGCAAGGGAGAGTTACATTAATGTCTTTCAGAATAGTAATGAGGATAAAAGAATAGCAAGAGCATCTCTTCATACTAGGTGAGACACCCTTCATTAGATAAGGATAGATAATGTAACTCCTGCTGCTGTAATATTTCGACAGTGACAAGAAAAGAGAGAAAGAATGGAACAGAGAAAACTGAAGAACAACTAATAAAAAATTCCTCACTCACCTCTCCCACTCTTATAGAACGAGCAAGGGAGAGTTATATTAATGTCTTTCAGAATAGTAATGAGGATAAAAGAATAGCAAGAGCATCTCTTCATACTAGGTAGGACACCCTTCATTAGATAAGGATAGAGAATGTAACTCCTGCATTAATAGAAACGAGTAACTCTTCATGTTGCCATGAAAGTGTTGACAGGTCCAACAATAGCTAGGAATGTGCTTCCATCAAAAGGCAAGTATAACTCCTCAGGTTGGCACCCACCTATTTGCTAATAATACCCAGCAAGTGGGCTGAATGTAACTCCAAGGAAGGCACCCAGTATTGGCATTAAAATCAGCTCATATAGACCTATATAAAGCGTCCTCCTGCTGCCCAAAATAGCATTCTGATAGGTCTGAAAATGACAGCTGATATAGCAGGTCTAACAAGTCTGAAAATGACAACAGCTATGACAGGTCTGAAAATAGCCATAATGGCAGCGCCCTTCTGTTGAGTAAATTGGGCATAAAACAGGTCTGAAAATAACATAAATGCAGCATACGAAAGGTACCCTCCTACAGGAAATACCTCTTCATACAGTACCCTTCAAGGGGAGTTCTTGATTCAAGGATTGTAATTGACATGATTAATAGGGGAGTTCTTCCCAGTTATTGGAAGTTACGATCATGTTTTTAAACAACTTTAGATTTGCTAAAATATCTAGCAACCAGCTTTTATAGTAGCACAAGAAGTATAGGCTACGTTACCAGGTTCGACAAATTTGAACCTTCAAGTTCGAAATCCACTGAACTTCAAGTGATTTCGAATTAATTCGTTGAAGTTCGCCATTAAATTCACCTGGTATTCAATGTGTTGCATTAAAGCTCGTTGAGGTTCAGTTCTTGAAAGGTCAAAAGTTAAAAAAATTAAAAATAAACCCTCCGGTTCATTCTTTCTTCCCCAGTGTTGCATTTCCTCCTGTCACATTGCATTCCTCCTCTCTCCGAGCTCTCACAAACCTGATTGTGAACATTCCTCTCATGGACACGATGCCAACCCCTTCCGATTCCCCTCTTTCACAGACCTGACATCGATTTACAACGTACAGGCTCTAGGGTTTGACTGTGTTGTACAGGGGTAAACGTGGAGGCTACATACTTCAACGATAACAGCTACAAGAATGAAGGTAGGGCCATGGAGGCTACATACTTCAACACGACAGCTACAGGAATGAAGGTGGAGGCTACAGGTTGTAAGTCAACATCTTGTTCAAAATTTAAACCATATAGAATTAAATTTTGATTTAAATTTAAAATTTCAAAATGTGTATTGAATATAGAAAAAGCCCACACATTCAAAACATGACATAACATTTTAAATTTTGAACAAGTGGACAAGTGTATTTTTATCTATTTTTCTCATCTGTTTAATGAGTATATTGAACTTTCTTGCATATATTTTTTATTTTTTAATTTTGTAGTTTCTCGAACTTAATGTCAAATTTTATTACCAAATTTTTCATTGTCGATTTTTTATTGAACTTCAAGGTCGTCGAACTCAAACACAAACTCAAACCAGGTGACTTCGAGTATGGGTAATCAAATATCAGATAGACTTGCTAACATCGCATTATACTGAAAAGTAGCAAGGCAGGGGTGGCACTAATCTCGGGGAAGAGCAAATGCTAGAAGCTCTTCATGATTTAGCACTAGAGTACGAGTAATAACACTCTGATAGTATTTATGTTAGAAGACATTAATATTTATGTCACTTTATATGTTAGTAGCACATGACCAATATACAGTCAATTGTTGTGGTTGGGGGCTAGGTGGTTAAACCAACTTAACCACTTAGGGATGTTGTAAAATGAAATTAGACATGATGTCAGGGTGTGTGAAAGATGTATCATTGCAACATTAGTAATAAAAACTATTAATTATTTTCTCTCTCCACCAATGTGTGAGGATGTGCACCTTAAATTCTTATAGCATATCAAAGCAATACCCAACCCAGTGCTCGAAAGCATGTGATCAAATATTTAAGAGACCGTGTGGGTCTTATTCAAAAAAAACAAGAGACAATGGAGAGGAATAAAAGGCATTTATGTAAGAATTTAAAGTTTTTTTTTAAAACATGATCTGTAATAATGCAAGAGAATCTGTAAGGTTCAAAGAAAAAAATGGCAAGCCCAAGGTGAAAACAACAGAACTAGACAACAAAAGACTGAAAATTAGAAGATGCCAGCCGACATGCCACACGCCAGACAATGAAGCAGCATAAATGTTTTGGCGAAATCCCCTCAACACTGCACAAAATGCTTCCAATCAAAGTAGGCTTGAATAGGCATATGAATAATTACCTAGAAAACTCATTGATGCTGCACAAAACGCCGCAAACCCTTGCAGACAGTTTTCTATACCCCATAGCAGATAGAACCATGGGGACAGCAAGCCATGTGCGGGGCACCAGAGGCAGATCAGACAGTAGTAGGGCATTGTGACAGACATGCCTTAACCAAATTGACAGATAATTTTGTGTTGCAGATATAACCAGAGATGTAACAGACAATTTTGTATTGCAGATATAATGAGAGATGTAGACCGATGTTGAGGTTGAAGGTGACAAGACAACTCAAAAACGACAGTCAAATTGCAATGCTTCACACAGCCACATTCGAAGGCAATATATGAAAAGATAAATCTATGCAGTTTTGAAAGGCAGACAGATACATACATCGAACTAGCAGGATCACATGCAGAAGTGAGATTACAATTGACCCATGATGTCAAAGATGGGTAAATTTCCTGTGAGTACAAAAAGAGATCATTGCAAAACAAAAATCAGTTTGCAGACTATAAGAACAACACATGGGATGCTCACATGAAGTGATTGCCTACACAAATGCTAATGCACGCCCAGAAACACAAAGTTACTTTCCAATCAGTCATTGCAATTGTTCAGAGGAAAGAATCCATTTAGGGTACATCTTGTTCAAATAAGTATGCCCAGACAAAATGCTCGACAGAACAAAAAACAATGTCAGATATTATTCCACTGATTCAAGCAGAATAAGGGAACAAAATGTTGAATTTGCTCACCCAATTTGGCATCCCTAGCAACCATAAATTGAAAAAACGTGAAAGACAGATTCCCAAATTTGAATTTGATGCAGACTAAGAAAGTGCAGATTGCAGACCACACACCATGTCAAATTTAGATATAAGGGACACAACATGAACAGTTGTAGATAAGATAAGATAATTTTATTAATGTCCGACTAATGACAACAAAAGTAGGTCAAACCTAAGTTACCAGGATTCGGATACGGATACAGATCCACCAGTTTTTTGAAAAGCCAGGATCCGGATACGGCAGGGAAACGGCAAGTACAAACAATATAAATATATTTTTTATAATTTAAAATATATATATATAAGAATTATAAATTATATAATATATAACTTATATAAAATAACTAATATATACATTTTTTATAATTTAAAAAGATTATATAATATATAACTTATATATATATATTAGATAAACAAAATATAAATAAAATTAAAATTAAAGTATTATATATAAATTATAACATTAACCATTATAAAAATTATAACCAACTATTATAACATTAAAACATTAACTATTAACTACTAAAAATTATAACATAAACTATTAAAAATTATAATATTAACTATTAAAAATTATAACATTATATATTGATAATTATTAGTATTACTACATAAAATATGGAGGAGGCCGGTCGAGGCGAGGCCAAAAAGGTGTTGTTGGACAGGCGGGATAACGATCATTTTGAGGGAAGAAAATAGGGTATGGCCCGACAGTGTAACCATATTGTGAGAGAAAGGTTCAGGCACCTATTTCCCCGACGATTTAATATTAAAGTAGACTTGGGTTAGTCGGAAAGAACTCTCGTTAGGTTGGACGGAAAGAAATCTCGTCCTCATCAATAGCGAGAATACCTGAACTCGCATCAGCACCAGCGCCAACCCATTCTCTGTGATAAAGAAAATAATTGAACTCGCACCTGCGGATAGGTAAAATACTAAAATACAGTGCACTGCGGATCCCAGCGGATCGGAATCCGAATCCATATCGGATCCGGGGATCCACGGATCAAGCCCCCAGGCCCCACGGATTCGGTAACATAGGGTCAAACCGACTGTTGAGTACACTGATGTCAATACAATGAAGGAGTACCAAAAGGTCTCCTATAAAAGGCAAAATGCGGAAAGTAAAGTGCAACAAGGTAGGGTAGTAGAGAGTGAGATCAACTTCGAGGTATGAGGAACCCTCGACCAGGAGCTCAAATACCTGCTCTGATGATGAAATGTCGCATAGGTGATGATCTAAGGACAAGAGAAGCTAGAAGAAAGGAAATGGATATGTCCTGGAGTGGACCCATTTTTCCTACCATCCAAGGCTAACTGAAGGAAGGGTGTCCTGAGGGGGAGCTAGTAGGCTGCCCGGATCATCCGTTGGGTTGTTGGCTGGTCGAGGTAATGCACTGACGAGGTCTGGGAGATCTCCTCCATCTCCTGTGAAGGGATCTAGTCTGGTCATGTCGTTGAAATCTCGTGGGACAAGGGAAGGTCTCACGGATTCGCATTGATCTAGAGTCCAGGGCTGCGCTGGTGTCGGTTTGTCTCTTAGTGCCCCTTCCAAAGGGTAGCACCATGAAGGAGGTGATCCGCCGAATAGGGTCTGGTCTAGTAGAAGGCTGAAGAGTATGGGCCTGGAGCCTGAAGGCCTCCTGTATGTATAAGGCTAAGCACCACTTATCTCATAATAATGGGGCAATGGAAGATGAAGTGCTCCTCAATCTCGACCTTCTAAAGGTGGCAGAGCTAACTAAGCTTGCCTAGTCAATCGATCTGGTGGCTTGTCTCTACCTGAAGTCTATGAGAGCCCACTCTGAATTGGCCTAGAGGAATGCAAAGAGCATGTACCCAGTGGCGGAATGTATACTATGGTTGAGCGATGAGTCCATCCCTAAGCTCCAGAAAATACTTAGCATAAAAGGCCATCTTTGGGCGTAACCCACCAGGAGGGTTAACCCAAGTGATCTAGATAAATCGCCTATCAATGTCATCTATGATGATCTTGTTCAACACCTGTCTGGTCGGTAGGAGATGGCCAGGTGTATCTAAGGAATACCGAAATGGAGGGAGGAGATCCATCTGAATGCCCACGGACTCTAAAATCTCTGGAACCCATGTGAACCAACCTTGATCCCGGCCCAATGGGCTAGAGAGGGAAATAGTCTCCGAAGAGCAATATGCCAAGTACGGGTACCGATCCCTTACTTCGAGTCTCTTTCCTTGTTAGTTGGAAAGACTCAGTGTGTATGCACATCAACAAGGGTGCTATCTCAGTTGTAGTGGTGGGCGGATCGAGAGGGAGATTTAGCTACTAGCGGGCATAGACCTGTCGCAGTTGGTTCATGATGTTCGCTCCTCCCCTTCGCCAAGTCAACTAAGCCTCAAATGCAATGCAAAAAAGAAACCAATCCAAACATTGTCTCAAGTCGAAAGGGTCGAGCCCCAAACTCTACTAGGATGATGTGATGAGGAACTGTCTGCTTGCATCTAATGATGCGACGGAGGAGAAGGGTCTGGACTCTCTCAATCAAGGCCCAATCTAACTCCAGTAAGGAAGGCCCCCAAATCTCTAAGCCATGGAGAACAATGGGTCGGATAAGGGATTCCATGAGAGACATCTTGGATGAGATGTCCTGAAAATGGTGGCAGAAACACTGTCTCTCGAGAAGGGCTAAGGACCCATAGCCCTTGGGAATCTGAGGCTGGAGGGTTGGTCGCAAACTGAAACGAGGCCCCGAAAATTGTACTCCTAGATACGTGTAGGCACTGGTGATCTTGATCTCCTCCCCTCTGAAGAAGAAATGAAGGTCCACAAAATTCTTTGACCTTGAAGATCATAACCTTGGTTTTACCTAGGTTGACCGTCAACTGTCGAAGGTCACAAAAGAGAGCTAGGGCATCCAACTGTCTCTATAATCCCTCTGGAGACTAGGCTAGGAGGACCACATCATCAGCGAAAAGCAAGATGGATATCAAAACCTGGTGGAGGAAACATTCGTCATTGTCCTAGATATGCTTGTGGAGAAAGGCCTCTAGCTCATCAATATAAATCCCAAACAATGTGGGGGGCAGGGGGCAACCCTGTTTAACTCCGATGGTACTCCTAATGAAATCTGACATCCCGTGAACTGTGCAGAGACGACCAAAAACCGACTCATAGAGGCGCATGATGGCAGTCAGTAGGGTATGGAAGATAC
>SNQJ01S0020323.1:19676-37850 GCA_010110895.2 Picea sitchensis | reverse complement strand
TCCCAGCTCGGGGGTGACCCACTGTTGAGCTGATGAACAGTGTGGTCTAAGGCTGGGAGGTTCGTGGAAGGCCTGCACTCGGTTGGTGTTTTCTACAGCTGTTAAAAGATAAGTATTTGAATTATGCTTTGATCATATTATGCGTGACTGGTTGTTTATGTATCATGTTTTCCGCTGTGTAAATGAATTAATGATGAATGCTATGGCTTGTTTAATTATAGCAGTACCCATATATTTTACTCTGAGTTTTAAGTGTGTTTAATTGTGTTAAATGCATTTGCTTATAAAACCCAGTATGAATTCTGTAAATTCCATGTACAGAACGATAACTGAGAGGTTTGGAAACCTGGGTGAGTGAAAGGGTACACTACAAATTGGTATCAGAGCAATTGGTACACTACAAAATCAATTTGAAGCCTCGAGTGAGGAAGAACAAAGTGTTGAGAAGGAAGATAGGAAAATCTAGAGCACTAAAGAGGATCAAAGTGGGTAGATCGAACATGAGGAAGTGAAGGATTTAGATATGGGATAGGAGAGACATAAACAAATTGTACCAGGGGAGCCCATTAGTGAGGATGCCCCTTTGACTAAGGAAAATCGACATTGACAATTAAGAACAAGGGTGAAGCCAACAAATCATATGTTCAAGTTGTAAGAACCGCCCCCTCTCTCATTGCCCTGTGACTCAAAAGAGGTAGGAAATCTAGGGCCGCCCTTTATGAGAAAGAGACATAGATCGAAATAAAGCAATGGGATCTCAATCCTTGGTTTCCATTTCAAATATATTTAGGGAGTTCTAGATGAAGCTTAGGTATGTTTTCTAGATGCACCATACATTGCAAGTAGTTTGTAAAGCAATGCACAAGTTCTCAAAATAACAAGTGTAAGGAGCTAGGAAAGAAAGCACTAGCCCCCCTTTCCAATCTCTAGATTTGAGGACATGAGAAGGCACAATCTAGAGACAAACTAAAACCCTTGTTTTTGCAATACAATGTATGGATATGGCCTCAACCCCCCTTCTTTGCATTGAGAGGCATGTTTTGCAACCTAGTTTGGGGTAGAATGTCACAAGTGAGTGAGTGTAACATAGATGCCATGTCAACATTTAACATATACAAAAACACAAAAGAATAATATTCATTAATATTATTATTATTAAGTTGATTGTTTTAACGAGCTTAGATATATCTTAACTCAAAATCTATCAACAACAAACGAAATCAAACCCTTGGATGTGTAAATCTTTTTAATGATGTAAAAACTCTATCAAGTGATGCATGTACTTTTTGCATTGTTAAAAAGGTTTACATCTCCATGGATTTGATCCCCCTTTGCTTGATAGATTTGGGGTTGAGATGAGTTTACAATTTCAATACAAATCCTAATTGTCCATGTGAAAAAAAATAGTTTTGACTTGCCATTTACTTGGGCCACACACTTCTTCCATTGCATTGTTGTGATTGTTTTTAATGATACACTCTATGAAGTTATTCTCACACTTTATGAAGCTTGCACATCATATATTTACCATATCCATCCATATCTTTGTAAATACATGTACTTCTAACCAACAAAAAGCCCCTTCCACTTCAAATCAATTCAAAACCTTGAGCAAAGAAGAGTGAAGCATTGAGAAGGAATATGGGGAAATCTTGAGGGTTAGATAGGAGGAAAATGGGAAAATTGAGCACGAGGAAGTGAAGGATTTCAAGATGGGGGAGGAGGGACATAACCAAGCTGGAATAGAGGAGCCCATTAGTGAGGATGCCCCTTTGAAAAAAAAAATCAACATCAATAATGAAGAACAAAAGGTGAAGACAACAAATCATATATTCAAATTGTTAGAACCACCCGCTCTCCCAGTGCCCCATGACTCACAAGAGGTAGGAAATCCAAGACCCCCTTTCTAGGAAATAGACATGGACCAAAACAAAGTAATGGGATATCAATCATTGCTTGCCAAATATTAATATATTCAGGGAGTTTTGGAAGAAGCTTATGTATGTTTTTTAGATGCATCCTACATTGCAAGCAGTGATAAAGCAATGCACAAATTCTCAAAATAACAAGTGTAAGAAACTAGAAAAGAAAGCACTCGCTCCCTTTCCAATCTCTATATTTGGGGATGGGAGAAGGAAAGATCAATGGACAAGATAAAACCCTTATTTTTGTAATATATTGTACATGTTTGGCCACAACCCCCCTTCTTTGCATCGAGATGCATATTCTACAACCTAGTTTGGGGTAGAATGTCACAGGCAAGTGATTGTAACATTGATGTCATGTCAACTTTTAACCTATAAAAAACACAAAAGGTAATATTCTCTAACAGTAATTTCATTAAGTCGACCATTTTAACGAGCTTAGATATATGTTAACCCCAAATCTATTGAGTGATAGAGGGAATCAAAACCTTGGAGGTGTAAACCTTTTCAACAATGCAAAAACTCTATCAAGTAGTGAGGGTAGAATTTGCACCATTAAAAAGGTTTATGCCTCCAAGGATTTGATCCTTCTTTCTGTTTGATAGATTCGAGGTTAAGATGGATTTACGTTTTCAATACAAATCAGAAATATCTCCATGAAAGCAAATGGTTTTGACTTGACATTTACTTAGGCCACCCACTTCTTCGATCACATCATTATGACCATTTAATTCATAACAATATATTTGTGTAGCAAACATCCGTCTCCCCCTCTTATAAGTAATTCAACAAAGTTCAACAATGAAAAATGATGTTTTTGATAATGAAATTATGCAATTTAGCAAATTCTAACATCGTTAATGGATTTCTCATTGGAACAACTCTGTACTTTAATTCCAACGACTAGAACCTATAATTCTCGCACTCTATACAAAAATCCTACTAGCTTTGTAAAGAACACACACCAAAAAATAAAATATGTTTGTTACATAGAAATTGAAATGCATTACCTCTAACAACACCTTACCATCCACCCATGTGTTATACTCTTGCAAGGCTCTTCACTAGAGCTCTAAATAACTCTAGTAAATTATGTTATAAATGAATGGACATTCAATGTGAAAATTTTTCCTTTGCAAAAATTCAGATTCTGTTTCAGATTTCTATTGTAATCAAAATTTTCTATTTGTTTATCTTTACTACGTAAATTTTTAAGCAATTGCAATTTCAATTTCAAGATAAAACCATAATAAAATTTCAATTTACAGTTTCACAATTAAACAAATTAACAATTCTACTTATGTTAAGTAGAATATATTATCACCCAAAAATTGTTCACCTAAACCAAAATGCTAGGTGTACCAAAATGCACCATTCATAGTATGGATGTCATGTCTCTAAACCCACTTTTATACTATTTCCATCATTATAACTTAAGGAACCACTTTTCCTAAAGTTATTTTCACTTTATAAAGTCAAAAAAACCCCTTTTATGACTTTTTCCAAGTAAAATAAAAAAAATTAAAACCAAAACTTTCCTTATAAAACCAAGAGGCCTCTTCAATTTCTCACACATTCCATCCACTGTAAGTAAATGATGTTGGATTTGCACGAGAACACAATAACCCTAGTCTCTTAAGAGCATTTCTAGCAACAACCATTGTTATTTACAAGCACAAGGAAGAGAGAGTAGCCACACACATGGGAGCAGAAAAGAACCCTCCCAAGGAGGAGGCCAAGGAGTCCATTTCTCGAAGAAATCTTCCACAAGTGCATGTAAAGAGCTTTTCCATCGAGGTAATGAAGCCTTTGTTCATTGTTTTTAAACTTGTTGTTATGTTTTTTCTCTATTTTTAGTAGTTGTTTCTTTCTTTGATGAATAACAAGGGTTTAAGAGTGAGTAATTTAATTTGGAGCCAATGTTTTTAGTTTCATTTCCCACATTTGTCTATAATCTAGATACAACCATTGGATTTGTATGACTTGCTAACCCATGTTGCAGATTTTGCACAACAAAATGCCTCTAATTCTACTTGATTGAGACTATTGGTGTAGATTAGTTGCTCCTTGTAGAGTTGCCTCCTCTTATGAATTTGGTTGCTTGAAATTGAAATTTGCCTCCCATGAAACCAACAATAGTCTCACCGACTCCCTAGTTCTAGGAAACCTTGAGGGGTTTCCTAGCCCTCCGTGCCCAAAACTCCAGAACCACATCACACTAGTATGTCAAAGTCCTAATATCTCTTCCATACTGCAAAGTTTGAAGTTCCAAGTTCACAGTTTGTCCATTTCCACTTTCGAGGGGTTTCCTCCACTCCAACCCCCAAGATTTTTGCCTCCCAAAATTATCCAACCCCTATCTCCTTTCCCTAAGTCCCCCTCATATGCTTTTACTCCCACTGTCTTACTATCTCCCCAAGAAGGTCTTGGGGATGCCAACAATAATAAATTACTCATTTCCCCACCTATCTCATTTTTTGTTTTTTACATGCAATCCACATTATTAATAAGAAAAATAAGTTGGATAGCTCTTGTAAATCAAATCACACTAAGTCCAATTTAATTCGCATGAAAATAGACTTTCCAATACCAAAACAATATATTAAATCTTCAATTAAATCAAATAATTTAATAAATAACATTAAATATTTTAATTTCAATTATATTAAAACTTTACACACACCCACGATAAACAATAATACAAATTTAACTAGTATTCATTCTGATAATACTAGCATACACATACAAGGTAAGGTATGCATACATAACTGGCGAATAGATAGGTTATGCATGTACTAATGATAACAACTATCACATTTAATGCATAATTCTTGTATGCTTACAAAATCCCATAATGCCTCAATCAATAATCTAAATTAACAAAATAACAATAATTCACCAATCAAAACAATTTAATATGAATTAAACACTACACCCATATCATCATAACTAAATTAAGCCAACATTTATTACAGAAATAGGGAATAAATCAGACACTAAGTTTACGTTACTAATTCTCAACTACACCAAATCACCTTTTTTCTCTAACCTACTTCCATCTTCCACATTCAATCTTTTCTTTGCTGGACTATGCTGGAGTGTCAACTATATTGACCTAACTCTAGATAGACCTCGTAAGTGGAAATGTTAACTATCTTGACCAAGCTTCCCTAGTAGGCAATTGACAATCGTCATCACATGTCCATGGGAGCRTGGCTTAACATAACTCTCCCACAAATCTAGGCTTCAAAGGATAAACAATGAACAATACCTCCACCCCTCCTAATAGAACCARGGTCAACACCCTATCATTTACGATACTATGACACTATTGGTGTTCTAAGAGCTTTGTCATCAAATATCTAATTTGGGCAGCCATGCTACCTGAAAAACCCGCACTTGGCCAAATATCATAGCAATGCATTTGAACCAAGGTATAAATAACAAAATAATACTTCTTAGCATACCATTTCTCATTTGATGTCCACGACATCTACCACTTTAGTATCACAATTATCTGGGTATCACATAACGCATTCAACTTGTAGGTTAATTTACAACACAAGATCATGCAGAACCATAAAATTATCGACATGTAATTGCCACATTACTCATTGATGAACAATGTAAACCAACTAATTATTCATCAAATGCATGATCCAAATTGATTCATTAAAACATATCATTCAAACTTGTATCAAGTACCAAAATCTTTCATTTAAAACTGACATGCTAGAAGTAAATCACACAACATCCATCATTAATTAAATAAACAATAATTATTCATAATATTCACATAAATGTAAGTCCACATATATATACATTAAAATGCTATATATACATTGAAATGCCATTGTTCTAACAAAATTCCACAAAAAAAAAATACATAAACCATGATACAATTTAGCTACTCAAATAAAAAAAAATCAATACGACATATTACAACTCTCATCTTTGCATCACTATACCCTAATTGCACACTCTAATAATCAATAAGTACCACTCTCTACAATGTTACACATTAGGGTAAAAAGCCCCATGTTGCAACCACACTCTAATAATCATTCAGTACCACTCTCTACAATGTTACACATTAGGGTAAAAAACCCCGTGTTGCAACCACATTTCAAATATTTCATAGTACACTTAATTTTACAAGTACACTGAATTTGACAACACCAAAGGAGAGGGACTAACCACTACTTACAGAAAACCACTTTCCGTGCTCGAGAAATTTAAATCAATCATTTTCCTTTTCTTTTTCACTTACATTTCAAAAAAAAGCGTCCACCACAACCGAGTCAGATCCAAAAGGCGTCCGACAAAACGGGTCTATATATACAGATTTTTCTCTACTGGTGGTGCCCACCTTGCCCTTCCTCAGCGGGAACCTCTTCCCACTACAGCAATTAAATCTTTAATCATTCATGCACATACACGCAAATCCCGCACACAGAAGATATACAGCTATCCGGCCATGGCGGCTGCGGCGTCTTACAGTTCCATGCAATCCAATTTCTATTTTTTTTGAATTCGTTTAATCATACAGTTCACACTGTCAGCCTTTCGCTGCGGGGCTGCCACCTCACTGCAAATCGAAGATTCCCAGCGGAGTTAGCTCTGCGAAAAACAGCGATCTTTAACATGAAGTATTTGAAAGTCTGAGCTGCCAGAGCAGAAACCCTAGGTTTGCACAGAAACATATTGTGTGATTCGAAGGGTAATAAGCTTTGAGATCAGTGCCGAAAAAAATCCAGTATTTGTGAGGGTCAAGAGTTCGATTCTCGTGGCTTTCGGTCTCTGTTAGGATAATTCATTCTTTATGTAAGTGCCTGCTCTTTTGTCATTCAGAATCATGATCTTTCGCATGCTTTGCAATATATTACGCTTCCTGTTCTGTACGACGAGCTTTTAGTGGAATTTAAATGTTCTTTTCTGATTTCATTTTGAACTCGAAGGCTTAGGGTTCGATCTGTTTCTCGAGCTTCGCGGTGATAAATATTTGAGCGATTTTGTGACGGGAAACGGCGCATTGGACGAGCTTCTGCGGGGGCGTTAACTCGTAACTTGTAAGTCTAGGTTATAGAACCGTAATGTACTTTACGTTGAAGCTCGAGAGCAGAGCACTGGGAAAATTTTAATAAATGGAGATTTAATACTCTGGATTTGCTTCAACTGGTGCTGAATTTTAAAAAAATAGCTACATAAATTTAGGTTTCAGGCCACCGCATTTGGAGTCGATTTTGGAATAGATTAATATCACGATGAAAAAATAGGCAGTAACTGTTTTCTGAAAAAAAAATTACAAGTTGCAACATTTCTTAAAAGGAAAAACAATGGAGGACATAGGTATTTGCCGCTTATTTGTCTTGGTGGACTTACTGTTCTCTTTAAAGGATTCTGTGATTAAGATTCCTCAGAACAAATCGTCCTCTGCACCTGAAGCTAACTTGTTCAGTAAATCTTTACACACCGTTGCTTCGTTAAACATTACTTATATGTTTTTGTGTTTAAAGGAGTTCGCTTGCTTCTTAAATGTTGATAATCAGCATGCATTCCTCTTTCTGGTTGTTGCGATTTGCATATCAACCACATTTTTTCTTTGTACAGCTAATTTCTGCCATTAGAAGCTTCCTTCTACATGATATGCTTGTTTCACAGTTCAAATACTATCATCAAGCTTTAAATTGATCTAATAGTAACATGCATAAATGGATCCGAATATTGAAGATGAATACTTTAAAAGTTTTTGATAGTATAGATAGTTTCTCTTTGAATTATAAACGTGAAGATTAGTGTACAGATACAGTATTGAATAAAATGACGTTTACTCTTAGATTAACCTTCCATTGAATCCGCTCACCTGAATAACAAACTATGAGTTCTAGTACATAGAATCTTTCAGCCCTTGCGAATGAATATGAGTTGCTGTTACTGAATACACTTCCGCTAGATGGTAGATTTACTGTTCCTTTTTCTTTTTGTAGGGCACACGCATACAACTTTTTTTTGTAAATAGGCTTTATGTATTGCTTACTCTCCGGGGATTCCCCATCCCTTTCTTCTTATTCATTGATCTTAATCTGTACAAGCACTGTCCAGGAACTGGACTATCTCATTTCCTAGAGCCATTCTTCTCATCTTTCTTGGTTTTCTTTGGGTAATAGCTGCTAGCATAATGGTCTCAAGTTTGCCAATTGCATGAAGGATCCAACTGTCTACAAAAGTAAGAAGATATTTATTGTTGCTGAAGCCATGATGCAACACTTTCCTTGTATTTAAGAAGTCCGATGCCTGATTCTTGGAATGAATTTTAGAGATCACAGAGATTACAATCCACATGTGTCGTAATCCAAATTCTTTTTTTGATATTAACTATGAATCTATAATCCACCTGGCTGGTAGCTTCCTATTAAATATTGCTATTCATGAAGCCCTCAATAAAGTAGTAGGTAAGAACACTTCATTACTTGTACTTGATTATTTATCTGGCTAATACAAAGGCCTTAATTGGAGCTCATTTAAAACTTCTTGCTGATTCGAATCTTGTAGCCTATTCAATAAGGTGCTTCTTCTGGTTGAAGTTTGAGAAAATGCCATCCAAAGCAGGTATTCATCCAATAGCTATCTACATGCATAACACTAAGCCGGGACTAACACGTTTGCATCACCTCTGCTTACTGCCATGCTAGCTTTGTGTCTGTGGACCTTTTCAATTTGTATTTAATGCACATGCTCATCACGAGTGCTTGAATGGCAAAAACATAAAGGATGCATCTCGAGTCATTTAAGATGCGAACGTTATTGTCTATAAACTGGTTGCCTTTTAAGATGCATCTTGAATATTGTTTAGAAAATGTTATGGCACTCCTTGATTAAATGATTGCGAGGAAAGCAATTGAAGCAATCATTAAGTAAGTTGAGATAGATTGTCTTCTGAATATGGAACTGTCCAGGCAGTTGCAGACAAATTTTGGAGGATATAATCTGTGTGAAATCAACTTCAACACATGTGGGAGTTTGGCCTCATTGATCTCGCTTTTCTTTTGTTGCCTACCAATGATCAACTGAATGTCTCCATGATTTGAATGATATGTGTATGACATTGCTCCAGCATCCTGGGAAACTCAATGCAAAGGGGATACCATCATACCAGTGTAGAAATGCATACCCAAAATCATCCTGTCAAGATTGCACATAAGCTGTGGGCCTTGCAATCATCCAGGTTCCATTCAGCAGCACATCCCAAGCTGCATCCTTGGAGCCAAAAAACACACAAATGTAGTCTTTCTTGGCATCATTTAATTTTCATGTAAAGTTCTAATGCGCTGTAATAATTTGGTTCACACAGAATAATTTGGATCACATATCAAACAACATCTGCCTTTTGAACTTTAATCTGCAAAAAATTAAGCTGATTGCCATATACCTTTAATGAGTGCTCAGTGCAGGTCAGATGTTCAAGGAAACTTTAATCTGCAAAAAAATTAAGCTGATTGCCATATATCTTTAGTGACTGCTCAGTGCAGATGTGTCATTTAATAATTATTACACGATGAAGTGTATACATGTTTTGTTGTCAGACATATATTTATAGAACTTGAGCATTGATAAAAACGCTTTGACAACTTGTATGCTGAATAGTCCTCCAAAAGGATGTTATTTGGATTGTCTTGTACAGTGATTTCATCACCACATCATGGATTTGCTATCTCATTCTTCTCTTGAAAATAACTTTGAATATACCAAAGTTTTTTTTGGACGCAAGTCACACTCCTGGATATATGTCTTGGCAAATATTTTATCCCTTACCTTACCTGAAGAACTTTTTCCGAATTCTAATCTGACGTCAGTTGAAAGAATTTTTTGCCTTAAGGAGTGAAATTCCTCATCCAAAGGACTTTTGGCACCTAAGATTTTCCAGAGGCTGTGCGTCAATTTTCAAACTTCTTGCTTAGTTACTTAAAAAGCCAGAGAACATATATAGTGTTATGTCTTGAATCTTCAGAACACGTGTCATGCATGGTCAGAAGGTTACTAAAAAATTCTCAATTCTTCACAGAGTTCTTGTGGGTCAGGAAGAAGTGCAGCTTGAGATCTCTCTTGAATGCATTTTCAGTAAAATCACAATGCTGGTTCTGATGTTTTATGTGAAGCTCTTTTGACTGAACTATTTAGGTAATATATCTTGGGATATACTATATAGAAATAAAGCTCTACAAGACTGTTTATCATTTTATGTGCCCAAGATAAAGGACACTGTGCTTATTACTTTGCTGCCATATCAATACTATCTGAAAAGAACTGAGATCTGTTGTAATGATATCGTATTTAGGCCAGTTCAGAGTGTGCTTTCACCAGCTTGTGGATTAAGACAGATCAGTACATCCTGTTGTCAGAGAGGATTTTCCGGTTGTGTCACTGCAGGAGGTTGAGTCGGAGGAGCACCTCATCTTCAGATGTCCCATTTACTATGAGATCAGAGGGAGGTTCACTGCTTTTACCGGGACTTTGGGGGTTCTCTCACTACTTCCTTCCTCTATCAAGACCAGAGATGCCTAGCTCTTTTTATGAGCGATGTGTAAGGACGCAAGTCTCAGTGCTTACAAGGTGCTCCTCAAATAGACTCCATTAGGTGGATCTCTTTTTTTTTTTTTTCTGTCCTGTCCGCTGGTGGCAGGCTGTCCAAGATACTTTGGAGTCTGGACACTAGATCAGTGAGACCACAGGCATCTTCTTTATCTTTGGTTAGCAAACCCACTCCCACAAGCCTTTTGAGAAATTCCAGTTCTTGATCTCAGCAGAGGTCTTACCTCAGCTCTTGTCACATGCCAGTCGCTGCCTTCCCCTTCGGGACTCCAGTTTACCATCATCAGGTTCTCTCCCAGGGCCTTGAGTGTTAGGAGAGTCTTGACTCTTACCAGACTGCTGTCAACTTCCTCCCAGGGCTTCACAGTCCAACCCTCTCAGATCTGGTCTCTCCTCTAAGGATATTGTTGGACAATGTATTGGCTCCTTCTCTGTGGTCAATAGTTCAGCAGGGATGTTCTCTTCCCTTCCCTCCTTTCCTCCCACCTCCACCTCTTGTTGTTGGTGTAGGGGCTTCCTCCTCCCCTGCCTATTCTGCATTTTTTTCTGAGGTTGTGTTGCCTTTTATCCTGTTGTATCTAGGGTTATGATTTTGATTTTGGTTACTTTTCTCATACAGTAGTTTAGCTTCTTTCATTTTATGCTTTACCTTTTAGGTTATAGGAGATGCTTTGGCATTCCTTCTGCATGTCTCTACTAGATTCTACATTTGAGTCCCATTGGCCTACTTTTGGTCATTCATGGACATTAACAAAACGATCTTATTTTAAAGTTATTATCTAGGTTTTAATTTATTATTCATAATTTTTTACAAGTGCTGAATCATATCAGCACAATGCTGATCTCAATCAACTGTAAGAGAAACGCCTGAAATTATCATATTTATCTGTATCGTGCAAGTTTTATCCAATTCTGAACAGAATTGGCTGAGATTAAGCACATAAAGTAATATTAAGAAAACGGTTCATGATTATGCATCATGATCAGATTCAATCCTTAGATGAAGATCCTAGCTTTTAGTCTGTGTGTGCCAGCAGCATGTTACCAATGACAATTTTTTGAGCAAAAACAAGTTTTGCTTGTAACAGTGTGAACTTTAAAACAGAGAAAATAAACTAACAATGTAATATAAATGGAAAAAACATCTGTAGTTTAAGCAATGCAAGAGATAATTTGACACAAGGAAGCAGTTTCAACAATGAGATAGAATAATCACTTTGAAATTCCATTTTCTCACATGATTTGTATGCTCAGCGTGGTGAAAGTTATTGTTTTTACACTGTGGACTGACTTGATATGTCAAAGTGGATAAAAGTGAATTGAGTCATGCAGTGTCTGTGTGTTCCCATGTAAGAAGTGATGTATGTGCATTAGCTTTTGAAATTTAGCAAAGTTTAGTATCATATGACACACATCCTAAAGAAATAGTCGTGCATGAATATATATATATTATTTTTTTTTTGGTTTTTTTTTCTCAGGTAACATATCCCGGTGAAAACCCCCGGGCACTTTCCTTCATTCCTAGAATGGTACCCAGGGTAAACCCTAGATTCTTCAGGGCACAAGGCCAGGTCAACAACGGGCTCAAACCGGTTACAACAATATACTCATTATGAGCTCAGCATGTTGCTTATGGGAATAGAACTGGGTGGGTAGATAACACTCCATCCCACGACCACTTGGGCTAGACCCAATTGACTGTTGTGCATGAATATATGCATCATCATATGGTGAAAGTTGAAATTGAGCTTGTGCATTGTGATCACCTTCAAAATGTTTATACCTATCATATGCTTAGGATATGAGTTTTAAGATAATATTGCTCAAACAAATTTCTCTATTTTGACTTTTTACGCAACACCTCTGTGACAATAGCTGTTGGTTGTGGATGCAGGCTCTATGTCTAGACAAGCATATAAGTTCTTCTAAAGCTCTTTTGGGGATTATCAAAGAATTTTTGGTAATGTTGTGGCTTTTTCATCTTCTTCATTGGTGAGGCATGGATAAAAATCATCTCGACTGTCCATATCCAGGGTGTTTCTTTTGTGTTATGAAAGAGGCAAATCCAAACAAGCGTCGGACAAGTATTATGAAGTTTTTTAAAGACCTACCCTCTCAAGATGATGAAGGCCAGGTTCTTGCCATCAGTGGCCTGTGGAACACTGCCATGGCACATCCGAATGATCCGGAGTTCATTGATCTAGGTATTTTTGAGTGCATGTCAGCTCTCATATTAAAAGGTTTAAAGAATCGGCGCTGGCTTTCACATGACCAAAACATATACATCCCATACTATGCAGCTCATATTATTGGATCATATACCATGAACATGGAGGAATTTGCAGAAAGGGCTGTGCAGGCTGGGGTCATTCCTCCATTGGTGGAGCTTTTAAGAGGACGATTGACCTGGGTGGAACAAAGAGTAGCAGTGCGAGCATTAGGTCATTTGGCAACATATGATAGTACATTTCCTGCGGTGGCAAATCACGGAGAAGTCCTTGAACTTTCCATGCAGTTGGCACTAAGTTCCCTTGAGATTGTATACACACATTTTTACCAATTTGTAGATAGGCGGCTTAGCTACCATTGTGACCTCCTTACACGTGGCATGGGAGGTTTGGAAATGGAGTCGCGAAAGGCTGAAGAATGGGCTAGCCAGCTCCAGTGCTGGTCACTTCAACTTATAAATTGTTTTGCATTCAAATCAGAGTTTCTTTCAATTGTTTGCAAACCTGATTTTCTTGTCAAATTACCTGGCATGTGGGGTGGTCTTGTAAATGAGAATTCACCGGCTGGTATTGGGCTGTTACGAACTGTTTGCCATCATAAACTTGGTCGGCCGTCTGTTGCAAACTGCCCTAGTGTTATTGAAGCACTTTGTAATATTGCACGTTCCTCAGATGACTGGCAGTATATGGCAGTGGACTGTCTCTTGTGGTTGCTTCAGGATCCAAATACTCGTCATAAGGCATGATCTTCTATCTTCCTTTATCATTGCTTTCTATTTTCCTGAATGGAAAATTTCCAGTTTGAGTGTTTTCTCACAGCTACCTGTTTTGCATTTCCATGTGTTAGAGCCATAAAATAGCTCATTTTATTGATGGTTATGCATTTTCTTTGCATGGATGCTTATTCTATTCAGAAGTATAAATGTGTGAAAAATCATTATTGGGAGATCTGAGGGTTCCCAAGATCAGCTAATAGCACTTCACTTTTATGAGATAGGGATTCAGCATACAGTTACACACAATTGAAATACAATTTTTTTCCTCAAAAGTGATGCTGTGTCAAGCTAGACAGGCGGAATTACATACATCCTGTGTGGGCAAACACAAAGAGGCCTGCTTGTGCAGGCAAACCGGCCCACAAGTGGTCAACCACAAAGTGCCCAGAAGGGGCTGAGCTAATGCATATGTTGTTGGGGAGATTTGAATCTTGGTGTGGGGCTTGAAAGCCACTGGACTCACCGTTGAACCCGAACCCCATTGGTGATAAAAGAAACTTTGAAATTTTAGGATAGAAGACTGCCGCCATTGATGATGTCTGAAAGTACTTGAAGGATATTTAGTCCTTTTGTCATCAAGCCATTTTGCTCCCTAACATACCTGAATAACATAACTTAATAATTTTTTTGTATGCAAATAATTTTTGTAAGTATATTTATTTAAAAATGCACAATACTAGGCTTCTCATATATGCCATGATTGACTGAGAATTCCAGAATTGACCTTATGCCAGAACAAAATCAGGACCTTGTAAATTGACCCAGCTATTCTCTCATTAATGCCCTTTTTCATCTGTTAAAGTGTAGCTAGAACCAGATTAGAGTGCCAAAACCATTCATATTGTATCTAAAGTTTAGATTCTAAACATACACAGTTACACACCACTGTATAGTAAAAAACAAAAGAAAACAAGGAGGCCTTCTGCTTGAGCTAGCCAAATGCCTTCAACCCAATCTCTAATTGAAGCTCATAATAATCAGAATCGACATTGCAAAAGGCATTCAGCTGCTCTAACTTATTCTCAATGTCATTGAGTTTCCGGTCCAGTTTTTATAATTTATTTAAATTTTTTTGCTCTCTTGTTCCATCTGGTTGTTGCTTTCACCTATATGATGTTAATGTACAAACTGTAGAACCTTTTCTAGCAAACTGCTCCTTGAAGTTTTATAATTCCCCTTTCATTCCTTTCAATAGGTCTTTAATTTCTTCTTCTCTTTGGCAAGAGTGAAAGCATTCCTGCATTTTCTCGAGGTTTCATTCTGAGGGTCCTCAACTGCTTTGAAGCTGCAAGACACCTCTTGACAACTCTCTTTTGTCTGTGGATAATATCCTGGTCAAAATTCTCCCTGTTCGGCTTCTCTTTCATCACCATTGTAAGTTCACCCACATGAGGCTTTTGCCTTCTGACAACACCATCATTACCCTCGGGCCTTCAGTAAAATTAACTCCTGTCATTGCTCATAACACTGAAACCAAGTTTGGGTTAGGGCTTCTTCCATGTGAGAATTTATGGTACACAGTCACAAAGACAACAGTGGAGAGAGAAAATAAATAAGTATTTTATCTTTATTATTAGTGCTGCAATGAGACATCTCTCACACACCCTTACATCATGTCTTATTACAATTTATAGCATCCCTAAGTGGTTAAGGTGATTTAACCACCTAACCCCTAGCCATGACAATTAACTTTACATTAGTCATAAGTACCTCACACATAAAGTGAAACAAACAGTAATGTATTCTGACATAAATACTATTGGAGTATTAATACTCCAACCCCCTTAACCCCTTCTCAATGCAAAAGTTAAAAAATTTACAACTCAAGAATGTTCAAGAAGTGCAAGACTACAAAATTTATTGATGTGAATACTACATCTGATTCTACCACCATCCAGTGAGACACTTGGGTCATAATGCTTGCTGGTTCTCTACGTTGGTAACCTGGTTACATGCCTTGTCTTTAGTTTCTATCCATATCTGGACTTGAGTCTTCATTGGAGCTCATCAGACTCTGTTGTCTCCCTCATTCTGAAGTCAGAATTCCACCAAACCTAGCTAGACAATCTTCCAACTTTGTTAGATTGCCATCACTCTCAAGTATCCTTACCTTGAAGGCAATATCTAATTGGATTCACCTTGACAATCTATCAAGCTAAGCATAACAACTTCTGTGACCTTTACCTGGAGACTTACCTGAGTTGCTAATCAAAACAGGTAGTTTTTATTGGTTTCAACAGCATCGGTAACGTTCCTCCTCCAATTTTCCTTCTATGTATTACTTCCTTTGGACAAAACAAACTACGAGAGTAAACGGAACAATATTTCTTACATGCCTTTTTTGAAGAAAGTGTTTAAGTTTTGAGATAAATACTTTTTTTTTACGTAGTAATCGTGACCAATACAACATTTTGATATTTTATTGTTTCAACTTTCATGTATTAAAAATTTCGATACCCCTGCTTATGCTGCCCTTCACTGCTTAGAAATATCAACATCTTCCTTGTACAAAAGGCAAAAAAACTGATCTTGTGGTTAACTGTGGCCTGGTGCTGTGCCCTATTCTGGGTCTTCAATTTATCTACTGCTTTTTACGTTCTATCACTTATAATATCGGAATATGACATCATGCACGGCCTCTGGTCTGCACTTTCTTGGTCTGCAACAGATTCAAATCTGGGCATCTGCCTTTCATGTCTCTGTACCTTGACAGTCTGTCCAGCTAAGCATACCAACTTCTGTACCCTTTGCCTGGAGACTTACCTGAGTTGCTAATCAAAACAAGTTGTCTTTATTGGTTCAACATCATCGGTAACATTCCACCTCCTATTGTCCTTCTCCGTCTTACTTTGCTTCGATAAAACATACTACAGGGGTAAACTGAAACATGTTTCTTATATCTCTTTTGGGAAGAGCGTGTTTAAGATTTGGGTTAAATACTCTGTTTTACCTTAGTAATTGTGACCAATACAACATTCCAATAGTTTAATATTCATGTGTCAAAATTTTTAATGCCCCTGCTCAGAAAGATAAACGATTTCCTTGTACAAAAAGAAAAACATGGCCCA
Source organism: Picea sitchensis (assembly GCA_010110895.2). NCBI lineage: Eukaryota > Viridiplantae > Streptophyta > Pinopsida > Pinales > Pinaceae > Picea > Picea sitchensis. Next base: position 21,264 of record SNQJ01S0020323.1, on the reverse strand, counting down.
GGAATATATCCTTTTTAATTGTTACCAACATCTCAATAATATCTCGATGTTGGCGATATTATCTTCAAAATTAGGGTCGGCGATATTTTCTGATATTTTCATTCTTACAACATTGTTTTTCATTCTTACGACATTTTCCGGCATTTTCCCCGATGTTGCCGATATTTTCGTTTTCAGACCCTCGGCGATATTTTGCCGATGCCGATGTTTGCAACACTAGAATTTTAATTTGTCTACAACTGGTCACATTCCGTCCCTTATATCTAAATATGACACTGCTCAGGACAGTTACTGTGGCTAGGTTCTGTGTCCAATTCTGGGTCTTTGAGGAGGCATGACATTGGTCTTCGAAAGTCTATTGCTGCTTCGTAGATTTTCGGAAGGCTTTCGACTCCGTCCCGAGAGAAGCCTTGTTCCAGAGGCTCAGAGACATTAGTATCTTCCATACCCTACTGACTGCCATCATGCGCCTCTATGAGTCGGTTTTTGGTCGTCTCTGCACAGTTCACGGGATGTCAGATTTCATTAGGAGTACCATCGGAGTTAAACAGGGTTGCCCCCTGCCCCCCACATTGTTTGGGATTTATATTGATGAGCTAGAGGCCTTTCTCCACAAGCATATCTAGGACAATGACGAATGTTTCCTCCACCAGGTTTTGATATCCATCTTGCTTTTCGCTGATGATGTGGTCCTCCTAGCCTAGTCTCCAGAGGGATTATAGAGACAGTTGGATGCCCTAGCTCTCTTTTGTGACCTTCGACAGTTGACGGTCAACCTAGGTAAAACCAAGGTTATGATCTTCAAGGTCAAAGAATTTTGTGGACCTTCATTTCTTCTTCAGAGGGGAGGAGATCAAGATCACCAGTGCCTACACGTATCTAGGAGTACAATTTTCGGGGCCTCGTTTCAGTTTGCGACCAACCCTCCAGCCTCAGATTCCCAAGGGCTATGGGTCCTTAGCCCTTCTCGAGAGACAGTGTTTCTGCCACCATTTTCAGGACATCTCATCCAAGATGTCTCTCATGGAATCCCTTATCCGACCCATTGTTCTCCATGGCTTAGAGATTTGGGGGCCTTCCTTACTGGAGTTAGATTGGGCCTTGATTGAGAGAGTCCAGACCCTTCTCCTCCGTCGCATCATTAGATGCAAGCAGACAGTTCCTCATCACATCATCCTAGTAGAGTTTGGGGCTCGACCCTTTCGACTTGAGACAATGTTTGGATTGGTTTCTTTTTTGCATTGCATTTGAGGCTTAGTTGACTTGGCGAAGGGGAGGAGCGAACATCATGAACCAACTGCGACAGGTCTATGCCCGCTAGTAGCTAAATCTCCCTCTCGATCCGCCCACCACTACAACTGAGATAGCACCCTTGTTGATGTGCATACACACTGAGTCTTTCCAACTAACAAGGAAAGAGACTCGAAGTAAGGGATCGGTACCCGTACTTGGCATATTGCTCTTCGGAGACTATTTCCCTCTCTAGCCCATTGGGCCGGGATCAAGGTTGGTTCACATGGGTTCCAGAGATTTTAGAGTCCGTGGGCATTCAGATGGATCTCCTCCCTCCATTTCGGTATTCCTTAGA
>SNQJ01S0020323.1:0-19626 GCA_010110895.2 Picea sitchensis | reverse complement strand
GGGAGGAGCGAACATCATGAACCAACTGCGACAGGTCTATGCCCGCTAGTAGCTAAATCTCCCTCTCGATCCGCCCGCCACTACAACTGAGATAGCACCCTTGTTGATGTGCATACACACTGAGTCTTTCCAACTAACAAAGAAAGAGACTCGAAGTAAGGGATCGGTACCCGTACTTGGCATATTGCTCTTCGGAGACTATTTCCCTCTCTAGCCCATTGGGCCGGGATCAAGGTTGGTTCACATGGGTTCCAGAGATTTTAGAGTCCGTGGGCATTCAGATGGATCTCCTCCCTCCATTTCGGTATTCCTTAGATACACCTGGCCATCTCCTACCGACCAGACAGGTGTTGAACAAGATCATCATAGATGACATTGATAGGCGATTTATCTAGATCACTTGGGTTAACCCTCCTGGTGGGTTACGCCCAAAGATGGCCTTTTATGCTAAGTATTTTCTGGAGCTTAGGGATGGACTCATCGCTCAACCATAGTATACATTCCGCCACTGGGTACATGCTCTTTGCATTCCTCTAGGCCAATTCAGAGTGGGCTCTCATAGACTTCAGGTAGAGACAAGCCACCAGATCGATTGACTAGGCAAGCTTAGTTAGCTCTGCCACCTTTAGAAGGTCGAGATTGAGGAGCACTTCATCTTCCATTGCCCCATTATTATGAGATAAGTGGTGCTTAGCCTTATACATACAGGAGGCCTTCAGGCTCCAGGCCCATACTCTTCAGCCTTCTACTAGACCAGACCCTATTCGGCGGATCACCTCCTTCATGGTGCTACCCTTTGGAAGGGGCACTAAGAGACAAACCGACACCAGCGCAGCCCTGGACTCTAGATCAATGCGAATCCGTGAGACCTTCCCTTGTCCCACGAGATTTCAACGACATGACCAGACTAGATCCCTTCACAGGAGATGGAGGAGATCTCCCAGACCTCGTCAGTGCATTACCTCGACCAGCCAACAACCCAACGGATGATCCGGGCAGCCTACTAGCTCCCCCTCAGGACACCCTTCCTTCAGTTAGCCTTGGATGGTAGGAAAAATGGGTCCACTCCAGGACATATCCATTTCCTTTCTTCTAGCTTCTCTTGTCCTTAGATCATCACCTATGCGACATTTCATCATCAGAGCAGGTATTTGAGCTCCTGGTCGAGGGTTCCTCATACCTCGAAGTTGATCTCACTCTCTACTACCCTACCTTGTTGCACTTTACTTTCCGCATTTTGCCTTTTATAGGAGACCTTTTGGTACTCCTTCATTGTATTGACATCAGTGTACTCAACAGTCGGTTTGACCCTATGTTACCGAATCCGTGGGGCCTGGGGGCTTGATCCGTGGATCCCCGGATCCGATATGGATTCGGATTCCGATCCGCTGGGATCCGCAGTGCACTGTATTTTAGTATTTTACCTATCCGCAGGTGCGAGTTCAATTATTTTCTTTATCACAGAGAATGGGTTGGCGCTGGTGCCGATGCGAGTTCAGGTATTCTCGCTATTGATGAGGACGAGATTTCTTTCCGTCCAACCTAACGAGAGTTCTTTCCGACTAACCCAAGTCTACTTTAATATTAAATCGTCGGGGAAATAGGTGCCTGAACCTTTCTCTCACAATATGGTTACACTGTCGGGCCATACCCTATTTTCTTCCCTCAAAATGATCGTTATCCCGCCTGTCCAACAACACCTTTTTGGCCTCGCCTCGACCGGCCTCCTCCATATTTTATGTAGTAATACTAATAATTATCAATATATAATGTTATAATTTTTAATAGTTAATATTATAATTTTTAATAGTTTATGTTATAATTTTTAGTAGTTAATAGTTAATGTTTTAATGTTATAATAGTTGGTTATAATTTTTATAATGGTTAATGTTATAATTTATATATAATACTTTAATTTTAATTTTATTTATATTTTGTTTATCTAATATATATATATAAGTTATATATTATATAATCTTTTTAAATTATAAAAAATGTATATATTAGTTATTTTATATAAGTTATATATTATATAATTTATAATTCTTATATATATATATATTTTAAATTATAAAAAATATATTTATATTGTTTGTACTTGCCGTTTCCCTGCCGTATCCGGATCCTGGCTTTTCAAAAAACTGGTGGATCTGTATCCGTATCCGAATCCTGGTAACTTAGGTTTGACCTACTTTTGTTGTCATTAGTCGGACATTAATAAAATTATCTTATCTTATCTACAACTGTTCATGTTGTGTCCCTTATATCTAAATTTGACATGGTGTGTGGTCTGCAATCTGCACTTTCTTAGTCTGCATCAAATTCAAATTTGGGAATCTGTCTTTCACGTTTTTTCAATTTATGGTTGCTAGGGATGCCAAATTGGGTGAGCAAATTCAACATTTTGTTCCCTTATTCTGCTTGAATCAGTGGAATAATATCTGACATTGTTTTTTGTTCTGTCGAGCATTTTGTCTGGGCATACTTATTTGAACAAGATGTACCCTAAATGGATTCTTTCCTCTGAACAATTGCAATGACTGATTGGAAAGTAACTTTGTGTTTCTGGGCGTGCATTAGCATTTGTGTAGGCAATCACTTCATGTGAGCATCCCATGTGTTGTTCTTATAGTCTGCAAACTGATTTTTGTTTTGCAATGATCTCTTTTTGTACTCACAGGAAATTTACCCATCTTTGACATCATGGGTCAATTGTAATCTCACTTCTGCATGTGATCCTGCTAGTTCGATGTATGTATCTGTCTGCCTTTCAAAACTGCATAGATTTATCTTTTCATATATTGCCTTCGAATGTGGCTGTGTGAAGCATTGCAATTTGACTGTCGTTTTTGAGTTGTCTTGTCACCTTCAACCTCAACATCGGTCTACATCTCTCATTATATCTGCAATACAAAATTGTCTGTTACATCTCTGGTTATATCTGCAACACAAAATTATCTGTCAATTTGGTTAAGGCATGTCTGTCACAATGCCCTACTACTGTCTGATCTGCCTCTGGTGCCCCGCACATGGCTTGCTGTCCCCATGGTTCTATCTGCTATGGGGTATAGAAAACTGTCTGCAAGGGTTTGCGGCGTTTTGTGCAGCATCAATGAGTTTTCTAGGTAATTATTCATATGCCTATTCAAGCCTACTTTGATTGGAAGCATTTTGTGCAGTGTTGAGGGGATTTCGCCAAAACATTTATGCTGCTTCATTGTCTGGCGTGTGGCATGTCGGCTGGCATCTTCTAATTTTCAGTCTTTTGTTGTCTAGTTCTGTTGTTTTCACCTTGGGCTTGCCATTTTTTTCTTTGAACCTTACAGATTCTCTTGCATTATTACAGATCATGTTTTAAAAAAAAACTTTAAATTCTTACATAAATGCCTTTTATTCCTCTCCATTGTCTCTTGTTTTTTTTGAATAAGACCCACACGGTCTCTTAAATATTTGATCACATGCTTTCGAGCACTGGGTTGGGTATTGCTTTGATATGCTATAAGAATTTAAGGTGCACATCCTCACACATTGGTGGAGAGAGAAAATAATTAATAGTTTTTATTACTAATGTTGCAATGATACATCTTTCACACACCCTGACATCATGTCTAATTTCATTTTACAACATCCCTAAGTGGTTAAGTTGGTTTAACCACCTAGCCCCCAACCACAACAATTGACTGTATATTGGTCATGTGCTACTAACATATAAAGTGACATAAATATTAATGTCTTCTAACATAAATACTATCAGAGTGTTATTACTCGTACTCTAGTGCTAAATCATGAAGAGCTTCTAGCATTTGCTCTTCCCCGAGATTAGTGCCACCCCTGCCTTGCTACTTTTCAGTATAATGCGATGTTAGCAAGTCTATCTGATATTTGATTACCCATACTCGAAGTCACCTGGTTTGAGTTTGTGTTTGAGTTCGACGACCTTGAAGTTCAATAAAAAATCGACAATGAAAAATTTGGTAATAAAATTTGACATTAAGTTCGAGAAACTACAAAATTAAAAAATAAAAAATATATGCAAGAAAGTTCAATATACTCATTAAACAGATGAGAAAAATAGATAAAAATACACTTGTCCACTTGTTCAAAATTTAAAATGTTATGTCATGTTTTGAATGTGTGGGCTTTTTCTATATTCAATACACATTTTGAAATTTTAAATTTAAATCAAAATTTAATTCTATATGGTTTAAATTTTGAACAAGATGTTGACTTACAACCTGTAGCCTCCACCTTCATTCCTGTAGCTGTCGTGTTGAAGTATGTAGCCTCCATGGCCCTACCTTCATTCTTGTAGCTGTTATCGTTGAAGTATGTAGCCTCCACGTTTACCCCTGTACAACACAGTCAAACCCTAGAGCCTGTACGTTGTAAATCGATGTCAGGTCTGTGAAAGAGGGGAATCGGAAGGGGTTGGCATCGTGTCCATGAGAGGAATGTTCACAATCAGGTTTGTGAGAGCTCGGAGAGAGGAGGAATGCAATGTGACAGGAGGAAATGCAACACTGGGGAAGAAAGAATGAACCGGAGGGTTTATTTTTAATTTTTTTAACTTTTGACCTTTCAAGAACTGAACCTCAACGAGCTTTAATGCAACACATTGAATACCAGGTGAATTTAATGGCGAACTTCAACGAATTAATTCGAAATCACTTGAAGTTCAGTGGATTTCGAACTTGAAGGTTCAAATTTGTCGAACCTGGTAACGTAGCCTATACTTCTTGTGCTACTATAAAAGCTGGTTGCTAGATATTTTAGCAAATCTAAAGTTGTTTAAAAACATGATCGTAACTTCCAATAACTGGGAAGAACTCCCCTATTAATCATGTCAATTACAATCCTTGAATCAAGAACTCCCCTTGAAGGGTACTGTATGAAGAGGTATTTCCTGTAGGAGGGTACCTTTCGTATGCTGCATTTATGTTATTTTCAGACCTGTTTTATGCCCAATTTACTCAACAGAAGGGCGCTGCCATTATGGCTATTTTCAGACCTGTCATAGCTGTTGTCATTTTCAGACTTGTTAGACCTGCTATATCAGCTGTCATTTTCAGACCTATCAGAATGCTATTTTGGGCAGCAGGAGGACGCTTTATATAGGTCTATATGAGCTGATTTTAATGCCAATACTGGGTGCCTTCCTTGGAGTTACATTCAGCCCACTTGCTGGGTATTATTAGCAAATAGGTGGGTGCCAACCTGAGGAGTTATACTTGCCTTTTGATGGAAGCACATTCCTAGCTATTGTTGGACCTGTCAACACTTTCATGGCAACATGAAGAGTTACTCGTTTCTATTAATGCAGGAGTTACATTCTCTATCCTTATCTAATGAAGGGTGTCCTACCTAGTATGAAGAGATGCTCTTGCTATTCTTTTATCCTCATTACTATTCTGAAAGACATTAATATAACTCTCCCTTGCTCGTTCTATAAGAGTGGGAGAGGTGAGTGAGGAATTTTTTATTAGTTGTTCTTCAGTTTTCTCTGTTCCATTCTTTCTCTCTTTTCTTGTCACTGTCGAAATATTACAGCAGCAGGAGTTACATTATCTATCCTTATCTAATGAAGGGTGTCTCACCTAGTATGAAGAGATGCTCTTGCTATTCTTTTATCCTCATTACTATTCTGAAAGACATTAATGTAACTCTCCCTTGCTCATTCTATAAGAGTGGGAGAGGTGAGTGAGGAATTTTTTACTGGTTGTTCTTCAGTTTTCTCTGTTCCATTCTTTCTCTCTTTTCTTGTCACCGTCAAATATTACAGCAGCATAGGAGGTTGATTCCAGTGTGCTTGAAGGAACTTGTCAATTGTACTTTCCAGGTTGGTAATAAGATCTCTTTGAATTGTTGGAGTTATTTTTTTTATGTGGAATGTTTGATTGACCAGTTGGATTTCTCGCTCGTTAATGTTTCATTGTGACAATTTCTTAATCTTTAGGATGGGATTAACTGATATGTCTTTCATATTTTCTCTTCTTTTTCTGACTCCATTCAGCAAACAATCTTAACTACCAATCACTTTTATTTAAAGTTAAGTCTTATTTTCTTAGGGGTACTCCCTTGGAGCTAGCATGAACCAACCCGAAGAGAGAGAAAGCTGTGGTGACAGTGGGCTAGCTTTGTGCCTGTTGTAATTTTTTTTTATTTTTTAATGCAGGAGTTACATTCTCTATCCTTATCTAATGAAGGGTGTCTCACCTAGTATGAAGAGATGTTCTTGCTATTCTTTTATCCTCATTACTATTCTGAAAACATTAATGTAACTCTCCCTTGCTCATTCTATAAGAGTGGGAGAGGTGAGTGAGGAATTTTTTATTGGTTGTTCTTCAGTTTTCTCTGTTCCATTCTTTCTCTCTTTTCTTGTCACTGTTGAAATATTAGAGCAGCATAGGAGGTTGATTCCAGTGTGCTTGAAGGAACTTGTCAATTGTATTTTCAGGGTTGGTAATAAGATCTCTTTCAATCATTGGAGTTGTGTTTTTATGTGTAATGTTTGATTGACCAGATGGCTTTCTCGCTTGGTATTGTTTCATTGTGACGATTTCTTAATCTTTAGGATAGGATTAACTGATATGTCTTTCATATTTTCTCTTCTTTTTCTGACTCCATTCAGCAAACAAACTTAAGTACCAATCACTTTTATTTAAAGTTAAGTCTTAGTTTCTTAGGGATACTCCCTTGGAGCTAGCATGAACCAACCCGAAGAGAGAGAAAGCTGTGGTGACAGTGGGCTAGCTTTGTGCCTGTTGCATTCAAATAATCCTTGCTGATTTGGTGGCAAGGCATGTGGACAATTTTGAGTGCGAACATCAACAAGAAGAATAGTACATGTGAGTCAGAGTCAACACTTTAGTGTAGATTCAGAACTTTGCTACCAAGGATATTTTTTTCCCACTCTATGTGCAACAACCTCCTAGAGGTCGAGGCAAAGCTTGTGAGGCAAAACAGATGCCCAAAAACTTAAAAATTTGGTTCGACTGAATCTAGGACCAGTTTTATTAGGTTATCTAGTTTGGCATAGGATGTTGCCTTTGTTTGTAAGATGGCGTCTTGGCCCATCGAATGCTTGACCCCAAGGCCACACAAAAAGTGTTCAGACATTCCATGGTGTGAACCCAAGAAATCTTGTCCTCGAGAATTGCCAATAAGGAATCATTAGCATAATTGCTGTTAACGAATTGACTGACATTAGGTGTTGCGAGAGGAATCCCTTGAATCAGGCCTAGGTCGACTTTATAACACAATAGATAGCCGAGGACATCAATGACAAAGACATACTAGAGCCAGGGGGAAACCTTGTCCGATTGATTGAAAAAGCTCCACTTGCTCAAACTTACCTCTATTGATGGGAAGACAGGTCAATGGGTTTGCAAAAAGGGTCTCAACATTGTTGATGAAGCCGGGACTGAACCATAGGGCTTTGAACATCACAAGGATGGAAGGCCATTCCCTTCAACTGTAGGTATTTTCAAAATCAATTTTGATAAACAAAGTGTCGGGGTCAGAAGATTGGGTCCATTCCATGCCCTTCTAGTTTACAAGAACATTATCCAAGATCTACCACCCCTGAATAAAACTTGTTTGCTTAGGGAAGATGATTTTGGGAAGAATATACTTGATGTGTAAGGCAAGCACCTTGGTTAGAATTTTGTAGGATGAGTTAAGAAGAGTGACGAGCCTCTAAATGGTAATGAAGTTGATGAAACCATGATTATTCTTTGCTCCTGAGTCCTAAAGAGTGGTTTTTTACACTTGTAACAGGTTCAACCCAACAAAATCCCATGTGGCTTGGTAGAACTCACAAGGGATTCCATTGAGGCTAGGTGCCTTATCATATGCCAATTTTTGGAGTGTTGTTGAGAGCTAGTCAAGAGGAAGAGTTATGCCATAGGCCCTCCTTTGCTTTTGAGAGATCAAGCATAGGATTAAGTCTAGACACTTTTGCATGGCTACCTACCACTCTTTAGTAAGGCCCTAAGTTTGAAACACTAGTTTGTAATGCCCGACGAACTCTTTCTCAATATATTCTTGAATGGTAATCTGACTCAATGCAATTTTCAAGATAGAGATACACTCACCGTCCTCCTTAGTGGCAAGCACTTTAAAGAAGGCTTTGGTGGGCTTATCCCTTGTTTTGAGCCAGTGAAGCAATGCTCTTAGTTGAGCGCCTTTAGGAGTGTAGGTGGGTGCCTCAATTGATGGGCTGGGGATTGTTCCCTAAATTGTAGGTGGTTGGTGATCCCCCCTATATATAAAGGGCTTGCTTGATGGATCTTGTCCATCTGAAGCAGATGATGCAGTCTGGTTGCGTGGGCTTGTCTTTCTTCATTGTAGTGGGTCCATTGTAGGCATTGCATGACTTCCTTGTGTTCATCATAGACTGTTTTGTTGTAGTCGCATTGGATCTTGGCAATTTGTCTACCATAGCCCCTTGAAAAGGTAATAGTTCTTGAAATTACATCTTTCTACTAGACTAGCTAGCTAGAATCCTTGGCTAATTTAGGGATTAGGTTGCACACAATTCAGTAGCTCGAATTTTGGAGGTGAGAAACATTTAGGATATATCGACTTCTTGGAAAATGCATCTTTTGATCCCCTTAAGAGATTGAAAACTAGATAGGTTATTGGTTTGATAGGGTGGGTTCTACTATTGACATGCATAGGTTGACCTCCATTGGAGTCGAAGTAGAACGAGTTTTTCTATGACAGTAAATCTTTATTGAACCGCTAGTAGATCCTTTCTAGCCCTTTTATGAAATTTGTCCAAGTGAACCAAACTTCAGTAGAAGCATGTCAACAGCTTTGGTTAGGGTTGTAGAGCCCACGATGAGCCTTCAAAGAAAACAAGCCTCTTTTTCCTTGATTGTTAGGTGTGCAGGAAATGCCCTTTCTTTATCTTCTTGACACTCTACCATGTTCAAATCCCCACAAACGAGCTGCTAGGCATCAAGGAGCTCATCAACTAGCCACTGCCAAAAGGTTGCATGCTTGGCCAAATCATTGGAGGCATAGATGTTGGCCAGGCCTAAGATGTGACCGTCAAGATTAAGTAACACTTTCTCTTTCTCGATATCTTCTTGATTGGTAATTTGACTCAATGTAGTTTTCAAGATAAAGATACTCTCATTGGCCTCCTTGGTGGCAAGCAACTTAAAGAAGGCTTTGGTGGGCCTATCCCTTGTTTTGAGCTAGTGAAGGAATGCTCTTAGCTGAGCGCCTTTAGGAGTGTAGGTGGGTGCCTCAATTGATGGGTCGAGGATCGTTCCCTAAATTGTAGGTGGTTGGTGACCCCCTATATATAAAGGGATTGCTTGATGGATCTTGTCCATCCGAAGTAGATGATGCATTTTGGTTGTGTGGGCTTGTCTTTCTTCATTGTAGTGGGTCCATTGTAGGCATTGCATGACTTCCTTTTGTTCATCATAGACTGTTTTGCTGTAGTCGCATTGGATCTTAGCAATTTGTCTACCATAGCCCCTTGAAAAGGCAATAGTTCATGAAATTACATCTTCCTACTAGACTAGCTAGCTAGAATCCTAGATTAAGCAACACCCAGAGTAATATTTGCAAGGTGCCAGTCACTTGGTTAACAACAACGCTAACTAATTGAGGGGAGACTAGTACAACAACACCACTTTTTCTTTCAGCACGAGTAGAGCAAATATGTCTAGGTCTTGGCCATATGATGCCCAGGGCCATACAGTAGAAAGCTTGTGATTTTGACTTCTTGTAAACAAAGAATATTTGTCTGACCAATATTCTTTGTTTAGGGTCACTTAAGCCCCAGACCAAACCAAGCCATATGATGACCATGGCCATTCATTTTCATTCCAAACCAATAACACCATGCATCTCTGCCTCATTATCCTTGAGGGTCTTGGAGAGTGCAAAAGGGTTATTTGCAGTGGTAGAGGATTGTAGCAACCAATCAAAAGGGTAATCTATCTTGACCATTTCATTTGGTCATCGCCATTATCTGTACCTCATTGTCCTTGAGGTCTTGGAGAGTGCAAAAGGCGTTATTTGCAGTGTTAGAGGATTGTAGCAACCAATCCCAAGGGTAATCTATCTTGACCATTTCATTTGGTCATCGCCATTAGTGATTGCTTGCTTGTTGTCTGCATGCAGGAGTAGTAGAGAAGAGTGAGCTCTACGACTAACACATCTATGCTGGATGGAGCTAATAGGAGGCATACTGGTTGTTGTAGTCGACCACCTACTAGGTCCAACCACAACTAGAGCTTTAGAGGCTGAGGTCTTAAGGGCTTGGGTTCCGCCTCAATATTGTTGTTCTTCTTTAACACCAAAGGCCAACCATCTTCACTCGCATTTGTTACCTGGAAAGATTTAGGAGACGGTAGGGGTTTGTGTGGGTTGGGTCGTAATATCGACCCGCAGCATGAGTAGAGAGTCATGGATATGGTGGTCCTGGATTTGACATTGAAAGCAAGTGTTAGGAAGATTGAGTTAGCATATTGGTTGTTGTAGAACCCTATCTTCTACCTAGATGGGCACAAATTCCTTAAGGTCCTTTGGAAGGTTCACGTTAATGCAACCTTTATGCTGGGTTCTAGGGTTGAAAAATGGTTCAATTTCATCACAGATGAAACTCCCTAATGGGGTAGAGATACGCTCTAGGGCTAGCTATAATTGCATCAGGAGGTTGGGAAATTTTACCCAGACTAGGCAAGACAGTTTAGTAGCTTTATTAGTTCGAAAAGTCATGAGACCGAGCAAAAAAAACCAAGGTACTCTTGCATACCCAAGGGCCTTGACCCAAGATTTTCATCACATGGGTCGATTCATCAAACATAAATAAAAAGAATCCCTTGGCTAGATTGTGGGCATGGGTGCAATGATAGCCTTGTGGCTCACACACATCATTGATCCATCCTTGGCATAGCCTTAGGGGGCACCCTATAGACAAAGTAACTGAGAATGGATCCTGCATGAAATTGATTACATAATTTATCATATTCAGACTTAGAAATCAATATTAGGAGGAGGGTCATTATCTTGTAATACACCTTTGGAACAAAGTTCTTGGGAGTCTTGGGTGACATGACCACTTTCTAGACCAATTGCAACTCCAAGCAAAACAATGGCTATTTTGGGAGATGAGGAACCCATCGTGGTCCCATCCGCCTTGTGATTGAAAGGCCATGACCTGATAGGCCAACTAGGCTGATTCAATGCAAAAAGACTTGTTAATAACTTTCAACAATCTTGAAAGATCATAGCCATTCAGGCCATGGAAAACCTAGTTGAACCTATTACCACCTAAACTAGCATCTAAGTGGAAAAAGCCCAATCCACGGATGCAACCTTGGGGTAATAGATAGGAGTTGTATCACTGTCACCTCAATACAACCTCCTCTTCACTTTTGGTCGGCTCTCTAGAGGCCAAAGGGGGTATCCCTCAATTATACAATGATTATTGTAAGAGCCTAAGTATGTAAATCTAAATATGATTAACCAAAGTGCCAAGATTTACTTTAATGATAAAATAGATGAATCCCACAAAGATATAACATGTAAAATATAAAGGATTCAATGCCTTAGTAATGTAATGCTTACACAAGTTGATTTAGCCTTAATAGAACAAGCTTATATCACATAATTTCACTTAGATGCTAAAGTAATTAAGCAATGAGTGGATTAGACTCAAAATCTGGTTTGTAATGCTTAGTGAAGGCAAATTTCCAGATTTGAGCCTTAGTGGTGAATACCACTTGCTCAAACTCTCTAATGATGTAAAATTAAGCTTGAAGAGTCAGAATACATACCTACTTTATGATATATAAGATACAATTCCAGATTTGTAAAAGATTAGTAACAACCCAAGTAAAAGATGAGTGCTTGAAGAAATGAACTTGGGTTAAGCAAGAATTTGGTTAAAAGATGCGTGAAGCTTGAAATATCCCCAAATTATGCTTCATGAAACAAGATAACCTCAAGTAAAAGATGAATCTTATGAATGTAAAACTTAAGGTAACTTACAATTCATTGTAGACAATGAAATATAAGCCTTGAAGAATAATTCCAAATTGTAAGTTTTAAACATAAGTCTAGGAAATAACTGTGAAAAAAGTACCAGACTTAGTGAAATCCCAAATCTGATTTAGGTTATGCAAAAGTATATTTCAGATTTGATTTAATGTGTTAGAATTTGGGTAAAATGAAAAACCAAAATGCTTTAAAAATTTTCTGTTCACTAGATCAGCATAAAGAAGAAGAAATATAAACAGATCTGGAAACAACAAGATTTCTGAAAAATGAAAAACCAAAATGCTTTAAAATTTTTCTGTTCACTAGATCAGCATAAAGAAGAAGAGATATAAACAGATCTGGAAACAACAAGATTTCTGTGTATAAAAATAAACTTTTAGCTTACCTCCTGATTCAATGATATATGTACCTGTCACATGTGTGGATGTATGCCTCTGTAAATATGCTCAGAATTTAGTTTAGGTTCATGGATCAAACCTCTAGGGTTTGATCTCTGTCAAAGTGGACTGTGGGACAGTTCTGCCAAAGATAGAGACCCCCAAAAGAAAACAGCAATAAACCGCAGACTTCCAAGTAGATAACAGTAATACCCCAGCAGAAAGAACCCTTCACAAAACAGTGATATAGCACAGGAATGAACTAGACAGCAATTAGAAACAACAGATCCTTCACAAGCAAAACCCTCCACAAGCAAACCCTCCACACAGAAGAGTCTGGACAGCAAGATAGCAGACCCTCCTTCAATACAGAAAATCTGAACAGCAATTAGAAAACCTTCAGCTCAACATGCGGCGGCTAAAGGAGAGGCCATGGCTGCTGGCAATCAAAGAGAGGTAGGGCCACGGCTCTCAGAACAGACCTGGCTAACAAGGAAGATGGGCTGCGGCTTCTTAGAACAGACCTGGCAACACAAGGGAGGCCTCACGGCTCAGGCAGATCCGGCAGCTGTAGGAAGAGGGGCCGCATGCACCCTATACACCAGCAGATAGCAAGGAGGAGCTTCCAGCCATGACCAAAACTCTCAGATCTGAAAACTGATAACCAGAAGAGAGGCCGCACCAACAAAGGAAACTCAGATCTCAACTGATAACAAAAGAGAGGCCGCACCAACAAAGGAGAGTAGTCACTGAGGTAGCCACAGCAAGGAGAGAGAGGAGAGAGTGTGAGTATAATAGAATGCTAGAGGGTAGGGTATTATTTATAGTTAGGTAGAGGGGTTAGGGCAATTAAATTAATAATTAAATATCGACATTTAATTAATATAAATATTAATTAAAATGTTAATTAATATTAATATTAATTATAAAAACCCAAAACACATATAAAACCTCAATCACATAAAGTAAAACCCCAATCACACAAAACAAGAGGGAAATCAAAACAAGAAGGGGGTACCTGTTAGGACAAAGTCAAGGGGGGTCCATAATGGCAAAACATGTCCACATGAGTCTCATAATGACCTATAAACTTAATCATCACTGCATAAGAGGGTACATCAACAATGTGGTCATGTCCATCTTGATAGGTACTCCTAGGTCTCATGGACCATCTCGGGAGAGAGGAAGAGGATCACACATCAACACATCTTGGTATTTCACCAAGATCTACCTGGTCAAAGACCAGGTTGCCCCAGAACACATTTGGGGGCCCTAGAACACATCTAGGGTCTTATCCACCAAGGAACAAGACCAAGGATCAACCCATAGGGTTCCCTGGAACACATCCAGGGGCCCTAGACACATCTACAGACTTATATCAACCACCAAGGAACATATCCAAGGATCAATCCAAGCACTGAGCAAGGATTCCCTGGAACACATTTAGGGGCCCTAGACACATCTAGGCACTTATATCAACCGCCACGGAACATATCCAAGGATCAATCCAAGCATCGAGCAAGGATTCCCTGGAACACATCCAGGGGCCCTAGACACATCTATGGACTTATGGCTTGGTCCAAGACCAAGAACCCCAGTCATATACTGGGGGCCCTCACTAGGGTCTTTTGCCATGGCTCTCACTGCTTGGTCTCATACCAAGAAACCCCAGGAGTGGGCTGGGGGCCCTAGTCCATAGTTGGGGGCCCTCACTAGGGTCTTTTGCCATGGTTCTCACTGCTTGGTCTCATACCAAGAAACCCCAGGAATGTGCTGGGGGCCCTAGTCCATAGCTAGGGTCTGTTCCATTCTCCGGAGAATGGCTCTTGCAGCTGCAATAATTTCAACATAATGAATCCTCAAGTGAAAGATTAATCTTGTAAATATAAAACTTGAGGTAAATCACAACTGGATCCTTAATATGTAAAACTTGAAAGTAAATTCAAAGTTGTGATTATGAAGAGACAAGTCTAAAGTGTGACTAGACTTGTCCAATCACAAAATCTGGTTTATAGATTAGATTATTAAATTCCAGATTTGCAATAACAAATGACAGTAACCCAAGAAGAGATATATGCTTGGAATATACAACTTAGGGTAGATCACAATTGGAGTCTGAAAGATTAACCATAAAACACATCCAAAGTGTGATTTAAAATAAGTCTAGAAGTGCGATTTTATCAATGTAAAAGTGACTAGACTTGATTCGATTGCAAGTCCAACTTATGCTATGAGCAATTAATTTCAGATTTTCTTAAATTAACCTTAAGTAAAAGATAAACAAATTCAAGCACTAAACTTAAGGTGAAATCACAATTAGAGCTTTAAATATAACCTTGAAATTAACTCTAAATTGTAATAATGAATCAAGTCTAAGATATAAATTGTATCAATGTAACGAAAATAAGACTTGATAATATTTGCAAATTTGATTTTATATTTAGAGATCAATTTTCGGATTTTCTTAAACACATTCAATAACCCAAAACAAGAAGAGAACTTGAAATGCAAGATTATGGAAAAACTTCAATTAGGGTTTGATATAAGCAACTTTAAGATGATTCCTATTTGAAATAATCAAATAAACAAGTCTAGGAAATAAATATATCAATGTTAGAAACTACTTGATTAATGAAATCTAACTAAAGATATTCAATAACTTAACCTTAGATTTCAATTAAACAAAAAGGGAAAATGAAATTTTTGGATTTTGAAATATTTGGTGGTTGATGGAAAAGACTAGTGCTAATGGGGTGAAGAAGAAGAATTCTTCTAAATGGCTTATTTCTTGAAGGATTAGAGAAATGAGGTAAGGCTATGAAAGACTCAATAACCTCCTCTCTAATATGGTTGAAAATAAAGCCAAGAGCCTACAATGAAGGGGTCGAAAATGGATCCACCTTCAAGTAGCAAAACCAACTATTACCTAGAAATTGAAACTAATAATATTGCTAGAATTCCTAGAGGATATATAAAGCAAGATATCGATTAACAATTACTAAAGCAACAAAGGAGAAAAGAGGAGTTACCTCACATGTAATACCCCTTCCAAGTGGTAGAGTTTACCCTTCAAATAGATTGATTTTGCTCATCTTGCCTATCTAGGAGACTTGACATCCACATCCGAATTGGAAGCACAAAATAATTTTCCAAGAGAGAAGACCTTAAAACTTAAAAGTTAAACCAACACCAATTGCCTCAATGCTAGATATACAATAAGAGTGCTCTCAAACATACCAATCAACAACAACAAATGTTTTGAGGGGAGCCTCTTATATAGTGATGAGGATTAACAACCCTCCTATTACATTATTATTTTCTCCCTTAGATCTAGCCTAGGAGATCATACAAAACTCTTATCCTCTAACTAAATACGAGAACAAGGTAAAAAATACATAAACAAGTGATGTAGTTATACCACATGTACAAGCATCTCTTAGGAGAAAGGATGTCCCACTAAAAATAGGAAGATGGGTCAAAGGGGTCCAATGTTCCTCTTCAAAGACCTCAACCACCTCCTCAAAGAAAGCTTGACCCTCAAAATGAGCAAATGGATAGCAAGGATGGTCCTCTAGGCCACATATGTGGCACATATGAGCTCCCAAAAGTGGATGGCTCTTCAAAAATGGCATCCAATGGTCGTGTGTGAGTCCTCCAAGGTGTAATTACCTTGATAATCCATGCTAACAACCTCCCTCATGTTAAAGAAGGTCCAAACCACTCCGACGTGCTACAACAATATGATCGAAGCTACAACAGTATGGTATACCAGTGCAACCTCCCTCAAGTCAATGAAGGTCCAAGCTACGACAATACAACTTGCCCTTTTCCCACATGTTTTGAACAACATATTGCTCTTCCCTCCTTCTCAACACCGAAGTACACTAGAGCAATCATAGAAGATAAAGTACGACCTGGAAATTTGAAGGTGTATGGCTTGTGCATGGAAAAGAGTGCTACAATAGTGTACTGTCTGTTGTACTTGCTAGTCACTTCAGCAATATGCTCTTCTTCTCCTTGAATGCACTCTACCCTTCTCCTTCTCTCTCTTGCTCTCTTTTCATGTATGAGAGACCTCTCCTATCTTGTCCTATTTATGCTTCGAGAGAAACTAACTAATCTCCTTAATCCTAGCAACTAATCTCCTTAGTCCTAGTTGCCACCTATCTCAATCATGAGATGTATTACTAAAATTAAATCCTAATCTAAGTCACTAATGTTCTAGAATTTCCAAAACATTTCATTTAGATTCCTAAGAATAGTTGACTTCAAAACATTAGAATTTCACTTTTCTTTTATTTTAAAGTGAAATTATAAGATATAATTATTTCCCACTTTTCCTAAGTGGTCACTAATAAAATGTCTTGAACCACTTCTTGCATGTTCATATTGAACTTGTGCAAGAAGTTCTTGCTCGAGCTACATTTCTTAACAAATCCCCTATCCCTATACTATATGAAGTATAACCCCAGTCTAAGTGCCGAATTGGGAGTTTGTGAAGGGCTTGCGGGCTGCTTGGGGTTGTGAGAGGTAGCTATGGGTTTAGGGAGTGAGGAGGAGATTGCGGGAGTGAGGGGTGAAGTGGGGGGAGAGGTGGGAGTGAAGGACATAGGAGAATGGAGTGATGGCCAGCGGAGCAGAGAAGGTGGAGAAAGGAGAGTTGGAGGAGAGGGTTGTGGGTAGAGTAGAAGGGGATAGGCCTATAGACATCCTCTATTAGGTTGCAAGTGCAACGAGATAGAGGACACGAAGGGAAGTAAGATGGGATAGATGGGATGAGCTGCTACAGGCAATAGGTGCTCGGGAGTTGCGACCACAAGCCATAGGAGGCACTTGGAAGCTGCGACCATGAGCTAGGGGTCAGGGGTTGTGTGAGTGATGAAGGTCGTGGGCTACAAGAGGGCAAGGGGCCACGAGTTCTAGTCGTAGAGGTCACGAGTCTCAGACGAGGTCATGGGTTGTAGAGATGGTAGAGATAAAAGTGGAAGGGGGAATGCTTTGAAGGAGGGTTACTTTTGTGGACTTGCCTATTGTTGCATGAGTCGTTCTTCTCAAGAAGGAAATGAGCTTTACTTTGGCATGTGGTGAATTTATTCCCTATTTAAAGCTATGATATTTTTGTTAACCTATATGCCTATTCTATAAAGGAAAAGAGGTGGTGAGGAGAAGGGTTGGATCTTACTGTTGATGATTGTTTTTTCTTGAGTTGTCTTGTCTTCACACTCCCCTTTTTAGTTGGAGTAAGTGTGAGAGTTCATAGTTTTCAACTAAGTTACTTGGTTCATGTTCGAATTCGACATCGATGAAATTCAAAAAAAATTTGCCCCATAAAAAAATGGATAAAGTTTGCCATTAAATTTGTTCCTCCTAAGAGATCACAAGTTCAAATCCAGTGGGGGCTAGGGTATGTATACCTTCGTAGACGTTACCAGTCAAAACACTGGCCGGAGGGGGTCTCATACACCAATTTGGTGTTTGGCTTGGCTGTGACCTTAAAAATAGATTATATATATATATATTCGAAGTTGTACTCCCTGGGGAAAACCCTTGCGTACTTCCCCTCATTTCATATATATATATATTCCAAGTTATAGTCCTTGGGGAAAACCCTCGACTACTTCCCCTCATTTCAAGGACCCAGGGTAAACCCTAGAATCTTTAGGGCACAAGGCCGATCAACAACAAGGCTCAAAGCCATTGCAACAATATACTCATTATAAGCTCAACATGTCACTTGTAGGAATTGAACTTGGGTGGGGAGGATAACAATCATTCCTCCCAACCACCCGAGATAAACCCAATTGACACACACACACACACACACACATATATATATATATTTAAGAGGCAATATAATAAATTATAATATATTATATAACCTATACTATATATAACTTTATAAGTAAAAAAAAATAAAAAATTGAGAATTAACAAAAAGAAATCTCTATAAATAACTTTAAAGAAATTTATGGAATATTTCCTTAACATAAAAAGATTATGCATAACTTTCATAATAAGTCGTATGCCATAATATACAGAACCGTAGATGTAGAATCTAGATTATCAATAATCCTAGATCAACAAGTCATGTTGAATCTTGATGGTCGAGTAGTGGTGGTAATTGTTATCCATGCTAAGCGATAGCAATGGTTAAGTGGTGGCCTCTTTGTATTGTAGGACAGAGCAATAGTTGTGCTAAGGTGGCTTGAACAGGGGTGGAACAACAAAGAAATTGACACTTGCCATTTCTTTTGCATTGAAAACCCCATGCCAAATTTATATAAAAGCTTGGCGAATTTGATCGAGCACTTTAAATTCACCCAAATTCGAACTCCATCCTTCAAGTCCGCCGAACATAGTGACTTAGGTTTTCAGTGAGAAGTAGAGGTTGCTCACACTTGATTCATGTGAATTCATTCTTGAGCAAAAGTGTGAGAAGGTGCTTCAAAAGTGTTTTGACACCCCTGGGAGGTCTTGTAGTTAGAGCTAATATTCCTCAAACTTTGTACTTCAACTTTGGAAATAAAGGTAACATCTATTTGGCATTTGTTCAATCTATGAATTGGTTAACATCCGAAATCACTCCTTAATCAATTTTCCAACTCCATAAGCCATATGATTCAAGATACTGCAATCATAATTCGTAATTTACATCTTTAAACTTGCTGTTTCTCACATTTTCACATGCAATTCTGTACTTTTAAAGTCATATTTTCTTGTCCTAACAACAGATTTACACATTTCGCAAGGCAAAATTCATCCTTAGGTGTAAATCTGTGTTCTTGCTTGCTGTTGTGAGTGTTTTAATGCAGATTACAGGTCTGGTATTTCATATTATGATGATCATTTAACACGGTTTGGCAGCTTTCCTTGGTTCGTAAGGTTCATATTTCACTTATGGATTCATAGGGATTCCACCTAGTAGTTAGCGAGCACTAAACCGAAGTGCAGAGAGATTATACGAGGTGATAGTGTACATTATCTAGTTACCTTGGAACCCTTCTAGTTTCAAGCATTAACAGAGCCCTTGCGTCTTGTTCATGGCCTGTTCTTTGCAGAAGATTGGCTTGGCCTTGATCGCTTTGTGGTTCTCTTGTTCTTCATTTGCGAGGTTTGACTTTGTTTTTTATTTGGACCTTGTTCAAGTTTCTATGGCCTTGTTTCTTGGTTTGTTACGTTTTGTGGCTCTAGCCACACCCTTCTTCTTTGTGCGATCTACCTCGGC
>SNQJ01S0020322.1:209474-236894 GCA_010110895.2 Picea sitchensis | reverse complement strand
CCCCGCAACCCCAGCATTTCAAAGGTTCTCTCTTTGGGTTATCAGTCTTCACTGATATGGGTCCAGAAGTTTTATTTCCGCTCAAGGAGGGAAAATTCTGCTGGTGCATACTCTGGGTTGGGAAGCTCATTATTGGGTTCTTCTTATAGTTCTTAAATCCTGGGGATTTAATCCCCTTTTTCTGAAATCTTGAACTATTCTTTTGTTTCCATCCTTCGCGAGGTTCTGCTCGATGCCCAAACTGTTCATGACAATAGGTTGCCTTTCAAATAGTGCCTTCTAGAGTCTTTGGCTCCTCAAATTCAATTCTATTCCGATAGTCCTTAGGTAGTCCACTGATGAAGTGTTGCACCTTTTCCTTTTCCTCCTTGATATAGGGTACATACCTCAACAAATCGAGGAATTTGTTGACATATTCTTCTATACTGAGTTGTCCCAGTTTGAGTTCATAAAACTCTTTAGTCTTTTCGTCGAAATAGTTTTCCGACAGATACTTCTTCCGGAAGTATTTCTCAAACCGTTTCCAAGATAGGTCCTCTTCGTGAACCCCTTTCACATTCTTAAGTTCTTCCCACCAAATGGAATCCTTTTCGTTCAAGTTGAGGGTGGCCACTCGGGCCTTCATATTTTCTGAAAAGTCATGGACTCTGAAATACTTCTTTAGTCCAAGCAGCCAAGCCTCTACTTCCTCTCCCTTCTTTATTTCACCGTCGAAGGAGGGTGGTTTGGATTTTCTGAATTCTTTGAATTTTTGACCTTTGGTAGACATTTTCTTCTTCTATTTCCTTCGGGAATAGGAACTGGTTCTACTACTAGAAGAGCCCTCTAAATCGCTAGCTTCCTTCTCAGAGGAATCATCCGACGCTTGTCCTTTACCTCTGGGGTGGACCTTTTTCAAGGTTCTCCTCTCAGTGTGGCCATTGATATGACCATGTTTATGAGTTTCAGGTTCATGCTACATTTGTCTTTGTAGATCTGATAAACTTTGCAGTAAAACTGTGTTAATTTATGTTTTCTTTTCTTATTCTTTCATCATCCTTTCATTGTCAGCCTTGCATCTTTGTAATTCGACCATGAGACTCCTCACAGTCTCGGCTATATCTAGAGGGGTCCCTACTGCACTCCTTTCGTCAGAATCTTCATCTATATTGTGGGAGCCTTACCCCACTTCATGGCAAGTCACCATACTATGCATTGATAATTTCCCGTGGTTGATCTTTCGCTTATGTGCAAAAGGAAAAACACTGGTTATTAGTCAATATTTATATTTATTTATAACCAATACATAATTCATATTTTTACATGTACACACACAATAGGTTTTTTTCTTTTTTTCTTTTTTCATTCTTAACTTCGCCTTTTGATTAGGAAGGGTAAGACAAGGGGTTACTCCTTTTAGGAGTGTTCCAAATGGAGCTTCTACGTGACTCGTTCATGAGCCCAAGCAGGCGAAGCGTTGTAACCATGCTCTGATACCAATTTGTAACACACCCACTACGACATAATAAATTTTTCGCCTTTTCTCTAGGGACAGAATCCCCGAAGTTCTACGGGGCTTAGCGCAAGCTAGATCTTCCCTTTTTCCACCTCCATGTGGTCATTGATTATGACCATAGGCCAAACAACTAGGCACCTTTTTGCATTTCGCGACTCAGCGAGATAAGCGAGTTGAGTCTTTCGACTCTGCAAACCCTAAAATGCCAAAATGCCAAACAGGCTTCGATCAACAATTAGCCCCCTGGGCTATTCCTTGGTCTGTATGACCACTTATCATAAGACCACAGTCTTATTCCCTTTGGGACTTATTAATACGAGATCCCGACCTCTTGTCAATAGGACTCCCAAATTCCTAATTTTCGATTTCCTGAAATGGCCTTTGTCACATTAGCCCTCATGGCTATGCCCTGATCCAGGTGACCACTCCTCATAAGACCTCTATCCCATCTCTTTCAGGATTCATCAATACGAGAGCCCGACCTCTTGTCAACGGGACTCCCAAATTCCCGATTTCCAAAATCCCAATGGACTCTTCCTTTCAGGATTTTCCCCTAAATCCTATATTGCTGCCACGTGTCCTCCCTCAGATGGACGGTCCTCGTTGTTTCGTGATTTCACGACTTGTGACCCCTAGTGACACAAATCCTCTGTCAATTCAAATCCCCAGTATCTGAAATACCGATGGACTCTTGATCTCTGTCATGTGTCCTCCATGGATGGGCGGTCCAGATCGTTTCGGGACTTCGCCAGGTGCGAAGTCAAAATGATCACCTTCCTCTTTTGTTTCCCGATGTCTGAATCCCTGAAATGGGTGATCTCACGACACGTGGCCTACCTTAATCAGAAAATCCAGATCTATTTTGGGACTTCCACCATGGAGTGTCCCGATCTCTTTTCAACGAGACCTTTGAAATTGTGAAGTCCAAAATCCAGAGATGGGTGATCTCGTGACACGTGGCCTCCCTTAATCGGATGGTCCAAATATATTTCGGGAATTCCACCATGGAGTGTCCCAATCTCTTGTCAACGAGACCTCCGAAATCCTGAAGTCTGAAATCTCGAGATGGGTGATCTCACGACACGTGGCCTCCCTTAATCGGACGGTCTAGATCTATTTTGAGACTTCCCCCATGGAGTGTCCTAATATCTTGTCAACGAGACCTTCTAAATCCATAAGTTTGAAATCCCGAGATGGGTGATCTCACGACATGTGGCCTCCCTTAATTAGACGATCCTGATCTATTTTAGGACTTCCATCATGGAGTGTCCCGATCTCTTGTCAACGAGACCTTCAAAATCCTGAAGTTTGAAATCCCGATACCAACTCCTCTTTCGGGACTTTTGCCTCTGTTCATGAAAGCTTAACCCTCATGCATCTCCTGACAGATCCAATGGCTGTTGGTTTTTTTTTTTACTAAGATCTGACGGTTCAGATCTATCCTGTGCTGTGCACTCTCCTGCTATTCCCTGTACATGAAAAACCAATGGTCCAAATACTCCCACGGATTGTGGGGATCTACGGTCCAGATTTTCTTTGCTACTCACAAAGATAAAGGAAAAGGGTTAAGGCATTTAACACCCTCATTTCTTCCTCAAATCTAACGATCATGAATGACTGCAAATCTTCTGACAGGATCTCGTCCATCAATCGATACTTATCCCTATGCTGCCATTTCGGGATTTCAAGAGGATCATTCTTCCTCGTACAGGGTTACTAAGACTTGTTCCTTCAAATCCTTTTTCAGGTTCTTGGTAAGCTTTTCAAGAAGGGTGTCTCGATGGGGAGATCTATCCAAGGTATTACCTGAGATGGATAAAGGCATAGATTTCCCAAAAGAAGACTTGAAGTCCCAATTTAGTTCAACGTATATATAAATCTATCTATAAACATGAGCCATACGTGGTCCTTCCAGTAAAAGCATGCAACCACTATTTCTGATCAAAACACCACACAGACAGTCTTATACTCAAACCATTCATAAATTGCACAAACTATGAGCATACATATCAACATATAAACTTCAAGATAGAATATATAAAACACTTATTAGAAATAACATCGCTTTGATTGCAACTACTGAGAGGGGTGCTCGTTTCCACCCAACCGTAGGCTCAATGACTCCCAACAGATATACCACTAGCCACCCCCGAGCTGAGACCACAATGCTGCAAGACTGCGTCTCTCTTTGCCAGTGACCGAGAATGAAGGTTACTCTCCTTCTTCTTTGCTATCACTCAGTCTGTATTTTTCCCAGAGTCCTTCTCTTCCCCTCCCATCTGCCCCCTTGATCGCACACTCTTCCTACCTTTTCTCCTTTCAGCGAGGTTGCGTGTGGCATGATATTCCTCGTGGTGGTCAGGTTTGAGGACTCTACAGATGGGCGGTTCACCCCCATCCCTCATTACTCACGAGGATCCATTTACCTACCAACTTGGTGAGTCATTTAATTCGGGGCCAGTGAGCTTCTATTGGTTCTCCAAGCCAGTGAAGTCCAAGTACGGTATTGGTTTTGGTGGAAGTTAACGCCACCTTTCCAGGTGCCTTCCACCACCTTTCTTCAGCGATCATGGTCTCTTTTCCAGCACATCCCCTCTCAACAGTCCTGCAATATATATATATTCATAATATTATTCACATTCATCGACCTTTTTCATAAGGTCCATTCACATCACACATTCACATTTATGAGTTTGCCACAATACTTGGCCAGTATAGTTATTTTTACAGACTAGGGGAAACATGGTGTTACACCTGTGACTTGTCCTGAGTCACTTTGGTCTGACTAGCTCTACTTCGAACGCCTCAAGCTTGGCTCGAGTAGCTTTGACTTGCTATTGTGCTATGTCCTCCTATTCAACAAACTCTTGGATGACTGCATCATTGATAGCTCCCTCTAGACGTTGTTCAGTTGTAGTGACAACCTGCTCTAGCTCTGCTTCTTGGCCTTCTACCTCTATAAACAATTGATAGGCCTTGTCTTGTATGGGTTGGATTTTCTGAGTTACCTCCATAACTCTTCTCTGGATAGTATTGATTTTCTGTTGTGCAGTGAGTTTATCTTGGGAGAGCTTCATTCTTTCCACAAATGATAGGGACTTCAGTTGGGCCTGTATCTTTTCGGCTTGAAACTTCACCTCTTGGAGCTGCGACTCCAGTGCCTTTAGTTCTGGGTTCTCCATGAGTTGTTCATAGGTCTGGGCACTGTGATTAGTGAGTTTCTTACATTCCAGGGTAAGAGCCTTTATCCTTTCAACTGTACTCCTGGCGATTGTTTCCCTTTGGTCTCTTACATCTTGTGGGGTCTCAGGTACAGTGCATAGCTCCAAATCTGCTATGCATTGTTGTAGTTGCTGGATGGCTTCTGTGAGCTAGTTCACCTACTGTGCAACTTGGTCTTCTTCATTGATTTCGAAGACTGTCACAGAGCGAAGTTATTTGTTGACCGACTCTTTTACTTCGAGTTGCTCCATGAGAAACTGTTCCTTTTCTTGTTGTAGCTACACTTTTTCTTCATCAAACTTTTCTTGGAGAGAAATCTTTTCTTGTTCTGCAGCACTACATTTCTCTATGAATACTCCTTGTACTTGTGTCAAAGCCTGAGTGGCTTGCATTGTTTCTTCTTTTTCTCATAGAAGGTGAGCTTTGACTGTATCGGCTAGGCGGTGGAGTTGATATGGCTCATCTTCCAATTCTGGTTCTCCAGGCACAATGGAGACTACGCAGTTGGACTGTAGCGCCTATTGTACCCCTCAAAGTTTAGTCTCAATTCGATCATACATATCCTCTTACTTTGCATCTTGTTTCTCTACTATTTCTAGTGAATCATATTGCAGGGCCGCTATGAGGAAATTGAGGTCATTGGAGGTGAGGAAGATCTGCATCTTGGTCATGGTGGCCTTCGCTTTCTTCCAGGAGGAATGTTTTGGAGGAGAACCTTTCCTCTTCTTTAGAGGATCAACCTTGTCTTATTGCTTCTGTTCAAATTCTTTGTCATTCAACTCTTCTCCATCACCTCCTTGCTCTAGTGTTATGGAAACAGTCTTCATGGATGCACTATTTAATTCGTGGACCTCTTTGGTCTTCTTTGTTTTGCTAGGTCTGGGTGTATCTTGCATAGTTTCTGGGTTGTCGATGTCAGATATCTCCGCCGGGTTTGTTGGAATAAGGAGGTCCTCCAACCAATCCTTTGTGATATCCTCCAAGTCCTCCTCTGTCAACTTGTAGTAGGACTGAAGCTGTTTCTTGTGTTCGTCGATGCACGTTGTTATGTAAATAAAATGCCGATCTGCGCTAAACTTCATCAAAGGCCGGAACTAGTGTAGAGTGTTCAAAGTCATGTGAGGCTCAGACTGTATGGCTATCTTCAACTGATTGTAGTAGATATGAAAAACAACATTTGACTACCACTGTTTATTCATGTCGCTTGAGTGCCACAGTGTACTGAACTTCCTGGCAAGTGGTTCAAAAGGCTCGATGTCCGGGAAGGTCATACCTTCTGACATCTCCTAGGAAATAAAATCTATAAGGATCAAGAGCCAACTGAAATGAAATTTGTATCCTTGATCCTATGCTTCTCTACAACCAAGTTCAAACTAGTTCACAAGGTACTTCACCCAGTTCAACTGAAAGCCTTCCGTGCACTTCACTGCGAGGTCGAATACAAAACAAGTGACTTGGGTGGGTCGGTTCTTTCGCACTAAATTCCCTGCAATCAACTGATAGGTGATGCACATTGCGCCACTCTGGATATAATCTACCTTGTAGCCTTGCGTTCCCTTCTTGACATCGCCATAAGTGTCCTTGATATTCTGTGCTAGAGTGTGATCCATGAATTTTCCTAGGTAAAACTCCTGTGGGTCAGGTCCTTGCATACTCAAGCCTATGATATGATTGATCAGCATCATATCAAATGTTATATGGTGGTTTAGCCACAAATAACCTCCATGGTAACAAGACAGTAGTAGATTGACACATGCATTCACCTCCTGTTGTCGTCTGAAGTGAGGAATCTTCATGATGTTCAGCAGGGTGGACTGTGCGAGGTTCATAGTCTAGGACTGGGGGATTATCTTCGAATTCTTTGACTTAGTTATGGTCAGGTACTTATGGGGGGCGAGCATGTTATAGACTTTGTGATCTCCAAGGTTGAAGTCACTAAACTTCAATGTTGGAATCTTATCTTGGTCTGCTCGAACTGTGCGTATCCCCTTCAGGAGGTACGCCGTAACCAAGGTGTATTCGAAATCCCTGGGCACACTGTCTCGATTTACTGTGCTACTCAGAGGTGGAATATAGGTAGTTAAGATGCTCGGGATCAATTTGGCATTTTCTAGATCATCCCTGTGCTTGGTTCTCTTTTCATATGATGGTCGAGATGGTCCGGCTCCATGAGAAGTGGATGGAGAGGCGGGAAGTCCTCTCATTGATGATGTTTGTACACCTGTAGACATCAACATGACTCTTTCAGTCATGAGGTCAATTAGAACTTCTTCAACAACTTTCTCGGAAGTTCTCAACTCGTCCGACATACACACTCGAGGTTAACAATCTCAGGTTCGGGGAGTGACTTAGACACAGTAATGGGACACATAGAAAGAGCATGATGATCACTGTGAAAAATCAACTTAGTCTGTGGGCTCAAATTCTTAGTTGGAAAAAGTGTTCTCATTGTGTGGCACGACGAGATAAATAGGTAACTTGACAATGAGTCGCTTGCAACGGGTATGAAGCCTTCATTAACTCTGTTCTTTCCATTATGGTGCAGTCCCAATGGTCGGATGGCAAGTTGTCTATCCATAAATGTCTTTCTACCCATTCGGAGCATTAGTCTAACGGTTATAATGTCCCCGACAGCTATATTTCTTCGTCATGGAGAAGTGCTATGTGTCGCTATTCCGATATCCCAACAAAGCTCCAATTTTGCAAATTTTCCTTCTGCAAGGTTCCCTCTAGAATCTTCTGCAACTTGTTGATTTTAGCTCTCTTCTTACTTATGTTTCTAGCCTTCTTCCCAGTGAGCTTTGTCTTGGTAGGAATTTTTCCATTCTAATTCTTATCTTCTTTTGGCATAGGTACTTCGCGTTGTTGAGATTCTTTCCTAAGATTTAAGGGTGATCCTTCTTCTTTATCTGGAATAGGTACTTCAATATTCTGTGGGTCTTCTAGTGTTCTTGCAACTTTGACATCCAGGTCTCTGGTGTTAAATAACTTTGATCCATTCTTTTGTTCTTTAATCAAGTGTGCGATCCTTCTAGCCATGAATTCTTTTAACTCTTGCTTCTTCTTCTTTCCATCTGGCCTGATCTCTTTCAATCTAAGGTTTTCCTAATAGCATGGTAAATGGGCCACTATTCTCATTAAATTTAATAATCTCAAAATCTTCCTCTGTCGAAGTTCCATTGGCATTCATAGGTATCTGGGTGAGATTTCCACATAGGTTTATCAACTTTCCTTTGAATAGACCTATTCCTCCTAAGGAAGGAATCACAACAAGCCTCCCTATAGCTTCACAGGTTCTCTCTGTCATGATATTCACCTCTGTTTCCTCATCTAAAACACAGTCAATGTCGAAGTCTCCTATTTTTGCTTCAATTCATTCTTTTTCTTTGAATATCTCTAATAATCTGACATGTTGGTGGTAATTTAGGGTTTGTTTCATCTGTATTAATGTTTTCTCTGATTCTTTCTGGGATTTTGTCATAATATTATATTCTGTATCTGCCTTAGGGTTTTCTTGTCTCATGTTCATTTCTTCAAGATTAGCAATCATTCAAGGGAAATCCAATACTTCATGGTCCATATCTTTGCAACAAAGACAACTAGGTATTCTCCCAGGGAATTCCTTAGCAATATGTCTCAGTTTTTTGCAACTGTAATAGAGTGTTAATCCTCTCTTTCTTTTAAATGATCCCCATACTTTCTTGTACTGTGCGCTAGGATCATGGTAATTAACTTGCAAACATTTCTTTCTAGGATCTTGCATACACTTATTAGTCCAAACATTCTTCCTATGAATAGGTATAACATATTTTTCCCTTTTCTCATCAGATCTATTCATATCAAATCTTCTTTTTTCAAGCTAGGATAGAACCTATAAAACATACCTAGATCCATACTATTGAAACAAAAATTTCTACTTATCTTACTTCTACAAAGCACAAAGCTTTCAGATCTAGAAATTTTTAATATTCTTACCTTTATCAGAGCACAAAGATTTCAGATCTTACCTCTTTTAATAAAAAATTATCACTTTTTCCTTTCTTGGAGCACAAAGATTTCAGATCTTATCTCTTTTCTTCATATCAAACTTCTTTTCCTTAGCATAGAGCTTGTCAAACTAAGTAGAGTATTGTGCACTAGAGAAACATATATATGCACAGAGCTTCCACAATTTCAGGTCAGATCTTTTCACAGAGCTCCTTCTTCCTCAGTTCCCAACAATCACAGCTTCAGGTCCTAGCAACAGAACCATTTGTTGGCACAGGGGCAGACCCAGGTTTCAACGCTACAACAACGCACCAACAAAACCCTAACTACTGGGCCTTTCAGCAACAACTGCGAAGTAGATAAAGTCTCACCCAAGGTAGAGGTAGGTGTGGTTGCAGGACTCAGGTGTCTGCAACCTTAGCTGGGACACATATCTATGATTATAATACTTAATAGAGCACTTAGCACCGTCAGTTCGTTATTATTTAACCAATGTCCACTTCGCAGATAAAACAGAGCATCACAACACTCACCATGATCTAATGTATTTAATCACTTAGCATAAGGAAATGGATCAGACCTGGAAGATTCTAGCACTAATCACATTCACCTATATCAGATATAACATCTAGATTCGCCATAAGCACAAAGCATAAACATATCTATCTATCTATATTTATCAAGCACTTAGCAAATAACACATAAATGCATCAAAACATTGCACAAATTAGAGTAACACAGTATTTATGTGGTTCAACTCCACCCTGGGGCTACGTCCACTAGCTCTTCTTCTTTATTATCTTCAATCAATCATCTGCATGCACAAAGCCACAAAACCCTACTCCGCATAGGACAGGAGATCTACGTGCACCTCACCAGATCCTCCCTCCCCGAGCTAGTTCTAGCACAAAGCCTTTCACAGTGTGTTACAATGAATTGCACTTAGCTCTGCAAGTCTCACATAGTATGCACGAAGCCTTACAATTATTGATCACATAGATCCAACTATTAGCACTTAGCCAACTTGAACAACTACTTATTACATTGCCTAGCCTTCTATTTATGCATACAAAATAGGCCTAAATATGGGTAAACCCATGGGTCGACATCCCATACCCATTACATATTCCCAAATCCCAAAAAGGACCTAAAAAGGGGATGAGATACTGCGATATCTACTTCATCTTATGCTCTTTGACAGGCTGTCGAGGTCCCAAAATAGGTCAAATTGACCAAGGATCTCCCAAAACTTGGCCAAGGGACAAAAATTAGATCGCAGGCTGTGGATCCTAGTGTGATCTAGTTCGCCTCATACAGATCTTACCCATATGAAGATAATTGTAAGCGCATAGCACTAGATATGTAGAACCACCATAATAAAAGAGCCAAGAGACAAATATTTGTGGACATAGCCCAGGAGGGGGTGAACCAAGGTAATATCTGCGTAATGTGATGAATGCATGTACATCTTTGTCTTCTTTCAGTAGTTAGTTTTTATGCTAATAAATGAGTTAATACATTGTTATGGAATACGATTATGTTGTTCGGGAAATAATTTGTTAAAGATAAATGTGTAACTGTGAGTAATAGTAGATTGCAATCATAATTCATAGTATATGGATCTAAATAATAAACCCCTATCTCATACTCAATCCTAGGTTGTGAACACCTAAGTCTTATAACCACCCATTTAAAGCTATCTTGGGTGAGACTGTGCAGTGCACTCTGTGCACTGTGTTTCCTTCTGGTTTACCAAGAGGGACGATAGTTTTAGAGGCTTTTTTGGAAACCCGAAAGACATGAACCCCTGGTCAATAACTCAGACGGTAAAGGAGATTAGATAACCAAAAAATGGTTTTGTTTCCGTGTTAATAGAAATAAGAGAGGAGTGAGTAGATGAGATAGATTGAACAAGAAAAGAATGAGTGAAACAAGAAGAGCAACGTGCCATTATAATTGAATGTTGAGATCTTCGAACCCCATGAAAGCAGAAATTGAAGGCTGGTTGAGAACGAAAGAGCTAGATTTTTCACAGAAAGATAATAAAAACCCTAAAATTGCACCTCACAAATATCTGGACAAACACGTGTTTATTGATTTACATGAAGTCTTTTTCTATGATTTTCCGCATCTACTACAGGAGTGGATACTAAGTTTGAATTATAACCACGTGACGAACTGAATTCGACAACTAGATTGGAATCTGGTACAGATTGAGCAGTTACTGCAGGTGAACAACAAATTCACCCACACAGTAGAATTTTGGCTTGACAATATTGTGGCAGGTTTCATCACAGAATTTGCAGTTGACACAGCGAATTCATACAACGTAGTAGAGCGAGAATTTCTACGTGGACCTTGAGGAAGGTACATTCAATCCTTGTATACTTCTTCTATTAAGATAATTCTATATAATAAAGGTTTAATGACAATGGAATCAAACAGCTAAACTTCCCTGTGTGCATGGGGGAAAGTGGGAAACACTAACAGAGAGAGGATAAATGGGAGGTAAGGATAAAGGAAAGAAGGAGGAGGAACCCTTGGACTCGATCATGATTGACGACCAGCTCAAGTGGATATTGGCATCATCAGGAATGACGCGTAGGGGATTACCCTACCAATATAAGGTGAATACCAAGAAAAGAGTCGTAGCCATGAGGGAAGGCTTGGTGAGTGATGAGGAAGAGGTAGAGGATCTCCGGGTTGTGGAGAAGATTGAGGAAATCCTGCGTGCAACATATGAGAGGAAGACGAGAGGCCCAAGAATAGGGGGAGAAGGAAACCATCCGAAGGAAACCATCCTATCCATATTAATGTCAGTGTGGAACCCATAAACCCATGTGCAACTAATACACAAAAGAGAAAACCACTGTTTAGACAACCAAAGTTTGGAGGAAGTCCGACAGCAAGAAGCACATCTACACAAGGAGCAACAACTAGAGGATCCAGTTCAGGCAGCACTAGTCAAGTATCTACACCGTGCAAAGGAGGTAGTAGTTCAGTATTCAGAATGGCAGGACATGATCCCACTATCAGATTACCAAAATTTCAAGGGGAAGCAATAGAAGACCCTGGGAAGCATCTGTTCATTTGTGCAAATATCTAGGAAGAAAAGAAGATCACTAATGAAGATACCAAACTCTCACAGCTAGTGGTTATGCTAAGATACTGCGCACTAGACTGGTACATGAGTCTAGACACAAAAAATTCCCCTGGGATGACAAGGACATTGGAATACATTAAGAAGCTATTGATTAATGAGTTCCAGAAGCTAAGCTCAGAGGATCAATACATGAACAAGATGATCGAAATAAGATAGAAACTAGGAGAATCTGTATGGGAGATTGATCAGAGATTCAAGCGACTGAAGGGAAAGCTAAAATACCTTATGAATGAGATGAAACATCGACACCTGTTTGTCAAATCACTACTCCCAAACTTAAAAGATCCCTTACAACAACAAAAATTTTAGATGCAGGTAGAGGCTTTGCAGGCAGCCTTGCAACTAAAAGAGAACTAGTACTAGCAGACTGAGCCAACTATTGAGGAATTGAAGGAGGATTTGAATAATATAACATTTTAGTTGAACCAGAATAAGAACAAGGACAAACGAGAATTCGTTTGGTTCACCACATGCATGACAGAAGGACACCACAAGAATGAATTCCCAACATTCACGCAGTATATGGAAAAAGGTATGCTAAATCCGCTACCACAGGGAGGATTATGGTGTGGAATATGCAAGAAACTAGGTCACGACCCTTATCACTGCACGATTATGCATAAATACCAGACATTTCCAACGAATTCATATTGCACCTTATGAAAATCAATGTCCACGATGATAAGGATTACAGAACTATGGAGCTAATGCGGGAAAGAACATCAAATGAATATAGGGTACAGGCTGAAATGATGACTGGGCAAGCATCGACATAGTTCAATCAAGCCCCAGCTCCATACAACACTACACAACAACCCTACAATAACGTACAACTACATTATAACCCGACACAACCCCAGTACAATACCGTACAGTATAATCAAGCACCACAATATAATGCGTCGAGAGGTGACCGAGCAGGCTACTGAGGAGGAGGATGAGAAAGAGGAGGTTTCAAACATGGTAGAGGACCAATCACATGTCACAACTATCAACAACTTAGAAATTCTACATGGGAATGTCCACTTCCACCAACAACTTGTATGTATTGTTGCGCATCGGACCATAATACAAAGGAATGTCTGACACTACTAGTAAATATTCAGAAAAAGAGGAACTAGAACAATCATAATGTTTAGTGGATTTCAACCGAAGCAAGGGATGATAGACAAAACATCAACATAGTCACTTGTGGAGGAATGAAAACAGGTACTGACGCAGTTCGAAAGGAACCAACTCAGAACCAATGGGTAAAGAAGAACACTGAACCAAGAAAAAAGTTTGACATGCCAAAATAAAAGGAGACCTTTGAGGAAGCGAGACAAGAATTTTAGAAGGAGGACACATCGTCGACTTCAACTGCACAACAAAGAAAGGAATCCCCAGGATATGAGATGCCGCCCTCACTGGATCATACCAATGGAATGCAACCCAAGGGACAAGTAAGTATAATCAAAGGATTTTTACAATCATGCATAAAAGTATTAAGTGATCCTTCATCTATGAAAATATTGCAAAACATACTAGAGAAATGTAGCAGCGAGACAAAAGAAAAGCTAGAACCCAAAACTGTCAACCACCTACACACAAGAAGAAGAACAAGCAGGGAATTTAAATTAAATGATAACATTGGGGATTTCAATATGGGAGACATTGTACTAGACTTAGGATCCGAAATGAATGTGCTACCAAAGGCAACATGGAAATACATGGGAGAACCAACATTGGGATACTCAAATGTCCAATTAAAACTAGCAAACCAACATAGAGTTCTACCAATAGGTAGACTGAAAGGAGTGACAGTAGATCTTGATGGAGTGGGCACTAAAGAAAATTTTGAAGTCATTGAAATAGTAGACGACACAACACCTTACCTGACATTGCTTGGTATGGATTGTACATTTGACAACCAGGCCATAATAAATTTGAAAACCAGGAAAATGACATTTGAATCCAGAGAATATAGGGTCATAACACCACTAGGTCCATCGGAAGGGGAGAGGTTCGTAGAACCCACTTGCTTTGACTTAGAGGAGATCATCCAGTTGTACAGAAAAACTATGCGTGATGAGGATTATGTAAACCCAATTGCAGACGGAATACTTCATTGGCAGAGAATTACTTCATGCGCCACAAATTGAGACACGGAGTTAGAAAACTGGCAGCAGAGACTACATGAATATGTGCAAGAATAGATAGCACTGTAATATGGGTAGGCATAGAAATCAGAGAACCACCTAGTTTCCGTAGACTAAATGATTTGGAAAAACTCTTGACACAATATGAAGATGAAGTATTAGAAAACTAGTGACTGTTAGCACTTGAATTAGCACTCAAGGCCACACCCACAAGATGGTGGGGCACACATAAAGAGACCATCACATAATGGTATCAATGTAAGAGACTATTGTGCATAAGGTTTGGCACAAAACAAGAATACAACCAACAATAGAAATAGGAAGGATAAGAGGCACTAATAGAACACTTGGTGAAGTGAAAAACCCTATGGAAAATGACACCACCGTAAGAATGGCCTCATCATTTCATACATACTTTAGAGATCATACCAACGAACTGGTATACGGACCAGGAATTGCCCAAGGGAACTACAACATGGAGGAAATTGCAACAGAAATTCACAATCACTTTCTCATTCGAGCATGAGAACCCCAACATAGATGCAACCCTCAAACGAATCAGAGGAGTAATATTCATCAAAGAACTAGAAATATAATTTATCACAGAAGAGAAACAACGAAATAAACATATAGTCAAGGAACTACTGTCATGTTACCATGTATAGGAGGAAGCACCAGATGAAGATGATCCATGCGATATAAATATCGAAGAAGTAGAAGGTGAAAGAGATGTGGAAGGACAACCCATAGAATCATAATTCATTTCCACACCAATCAAGGTAAATAAAGTTAACATCGGGACAACTGAGAAGCCCAAAATGACCAGCATTGGAGACTACTAGGATGAGCAAACAGTAGAAAGCATCACAAAATTGTTGCGCGAATATAGTAACCTTTTTTCAAAAACATTTACAGAGATGAAGGGTATAGACAGAGAATTAGGAGAGATGAATATACCACTCAAACATGAAGTGAGACCTATTCGATAGAAACCCTACAAACAGAACCCCATATATAAACATAAATTTGAAGATGAGATTGACAGAATGCTCGAAGCCGGCATCATCGAACTAGTTGAGGAATCATAATAGATAAGCCTGATGGTAGTATAGGACAAGAAACAAGGCAGAGGGATCAGGATATGCATCGACTTACATAAGTTGAATGATGCATACCTAGACGACCCATTCCCTACATTGTTCATGGATGAAGTGTTAGAGAATGTGGGGGGACATGAAGCTTACTCATTCACTGATGTATTTTCAGGCTACCATCAGATTAAGAAAACACATGAGGATAGGCATAAGACTACGTTTGTGATGGAATGGGTATCTTATCAGTACACAGTCGTGCCATTTGGACTTAAGAATGCACCCGTAATATTCTCTAGAGTGGTCATCGCAACATTTAAGGAATTCATCCATTAGTTTCTCGAAGTATACCTAGATGACTGGAAAGTTTATAGTCTATTGAAAAACCATGTGGAAGTGTTAAGACTAATGTTAGAGAGATGTATACAATGCCAGATATCACTAAACATCAAGAAATGCATATTTGGAACAATGTTTGGGATACTATTGGGCCATATAGTATGCAAACAAGGCTTGTTAGTGGATCCGGCCAAGATAGCAGTCATTGTTAACTTACCAACACCAAAAATAGTCCGTCAGCTAAGAGAAACCTTAGGGAACATAGGACACTACAAGAAATTCATCAGAGGGTATGCATAGATCACAACACTGATGGAAAAACTATTAAGGAAGGATACAAAGTATCAATGGAACAATGAGTGTCAACATGGTTTGGATACCCTGAAGGAAAATATGGTTACCACACCAATACTAGTATTTCTAGACTGGAAAAGACATTCCATGTGCATGTATATGCATCAACGATAGCACTGGGAGCTATATTAGTGCATCCAGAAGTAGGAGACTTGGATCACCCGATAGCTTTCACAAGAAGAAAGTTATCAGACTCGGAACATAATTATAACACGACAGAAAGAGAAGGCCTAGACATGGTGTATTCACTGCAGAAGTTCAGACATTACCTATTGGGAAAACACTTTAAGATGTTTACAGATCACTCCGCCCTAAAATACCTAGTCAACAAGCTAGTATTGGGGGGAGAATTTGTTGATGGTTATTGCTATTTCAAGAATTTGATTTTGAAGTAATAGTTAAACCAGGAAAACTGAATGCAATACCTGACCACTTGTCCAGGGTCACAAATGGACAAGAAACTATGAATTTAGAAGACAACTTTCCAGTTGCACAATTATTCTCAATACAGATTGTTGATGACTACTTCGCAGATATCATCCAGTACTTGAGCACAGGTGTTGTGCCGCAAGAATATACCACCACGTAGAAGAAGATGGGCATAGACAACAGACAATTAATCGCAGGACACCTATACAAGATGGGCGCAGACAACATCTTGCGAAGGTATGTATTAGAGCACGAAAGACCAAGAATTTTATCAGAAGCCCATGAGGGAATCGCAGGAGGGAATTATGCAAGAAAATCTACCACGCAGAAGGTACTACACACAGGACTATGGTAGATAATGATTCACAGTGACTTGAAATATTACTGTCAGAGATGCGATGTCTGTCAAAGGGTAGGCAAACCCAACAGAAGGGACGAGATGCCACTACAACCACAAGTAACATTACAGACATTTGAAAAATGGGCAATAGACTTTGTGGGACCAATTAACCCACCATCCAAAAGAACAGGGGAAATATACATTATCACCGTGATGGAATACCTAACAACATGGGTGGAAGATGCATAATTAAAATATTGTAGCACAGAGACATCTACACACTTCTTGTTTGAACAAGTAATCACTAGATTTGGGTGCCCAAGAATTTTGATGAGCGACCAAGGAAAACACTTCATAAACAACACCCTCTGAGCGATGACTAAAGAGTTTGAAGTTCACCACCAGAAGAGAACACCGTATCATCCATAGGAAAATGGCACAGTAGAAGCCTTCAACAAAATTCTGGAGAATGTATTGATAAAGATATGTAACATCAATAGAAATGAATGGGACCTCAAAGTACCAACAATATTATGGGTGTATAGGACCACATGAAAAAATTTGACAGGGCACACACCATTCAAACTAGTCTATGGCCAAGAAGTAGTAGTGCCATTAGAATATTTAGTACCTGGCTTACGCGTAGTAGCTATCACACAAATGACAGAACGAGGCGCAGTACAGGAAAGACTGAATCAATTATTGTCAATGGAGGAAGAACGAATCCTGGAATGATTCCATCAACAAGTGTAGAAAGCAAGAGACAAATCTTGGCACGATCGACACATCAAGAAGAAAACATTCAAGGAAGGAGATCTAGTACTACTCTATGATAGCAAGTCGTTTCAGCAGCCGGGGAAGCTTAGAATGCATTGGCTAGGACCATATGAGGTAAAACATGTCATGGAAAAAGGAGATGTATAGTTAAGAGATTTAGCAGGCACAAACCTCAGAGGAATGATTAATGGGAGCCGACTGAAGCTGTACAAATACAGTCAACTACCCATTGCACAGTAAAAAAAAAGGGGGTGGGGGGAACACAAAGGAAACAAGACTAAAAAGTGCACAACACACCAGAGATAGAAAGGCAATATGACATTCAAAAAAAAAATTAGGAAAAGGCACGAACAACGGTTACATACAGAGGGAAAACAAGAGGGAAACGAAAAGTCAACAAAAGCAGTATGATAGGACAACATTAAGCGGAATTAAAGCACGATAAGGACCGATGGGACATCACATTAAGCATGCCAATGGGAGATGACAAAGAAAGAATAATGGCAAGTATGAAACCACCATAGATGCATTCAACCCATAGTTATGATGCATTAAACACATAATGGAGGACGTGTCCTCGACAAGATTTCTAACAAGCCCATACAACACATGAGCACGAAAGCAAGTAGTCTATTTGCGAAAGGAAAATAGAGAGAGAGTAATAGCATCTAGAACGAATAGAGCAAGGCCACAGAGCTCACCAAAGTTATTTGAACTCATAAAACATTCGACAGTCACCACTATGGAACCACTGAAGCCAACAGAAGCAAACCAAACAGCCAGACCGACCAGGGTTCAAACTAGGTCACGAGGACCGCTAGAAGAGAGAAAACAATAGCAGTCAGAGATCGTCGACATTGATGAAATCCCATCCCTAGAGATGATACCTGTAAAATCTACACCGATACTGGAAGAGATTCAACAACCATAAGTAGAGGCCATGAAAGTGGATACGCCAGCAGTGGTGCAGATGCCTCAAAACAAGGAAGTGGAAACCCAATAGGAAGTGAAACCAGAAAGCACCGAAGCAGCCCTGGAAGTTAACAGAACAACACAAAATCTGGGAGCAGCAGTGCAACTAGACAAGCCGCAAACGACCATCTCAGATCAACTAGTAGAGGAGACCATTGGAAATGCCTTGCCTTGGCTAGAATGGATGATGGGGGAGACACCAGAAGTTGTTGGAACTTCAAACCAGCCACCACAGTAGGAATAAAAAGTTCAGATAATGAGATCACCCCGCAATAAACCTGTAGCATAAATTGTTCTACCACGCATAAGAACTAGAGTACAGGTAGAACCGAAGCTACTGGGTCACGTCAGGAAGATCAAATATTCATACCATGACATATCAGATGAAACCAAGTTCCAAAAACTTGTGCAGAGGGTCTTTATGTAGACCATAGGCATAACCTAACTTGGAGAAATGAGAAACCAGCCACACTAGTGGTCAGCTGGGCTGGACAGAACATGAATCTTAGGTTTGTTGAAGATACCACATTTTGGCAGAGGCCAGCAGTGACAACATGCATCAAGCAGTTGTTAGCAGTCACACATGGAGGGGACATATTGTTGGACAAACCCATCCCCATAACTGTTGAGATTATCGCACAAATAGCAGGGTTACCAACCCGGGGTATGGATCCCATGTTGATTCTGGACGACAAATCCAAGGAGAAAGCGTTAGCAGAATAAATGAAGAAGAAATATGGCACCACCAGGGGAACAAGGGGCATCATGATCAAATGAATCAACAACGCAGCCACACAATTGGGCGCAAATATCTTATCTTGCAAATTTCTCAGAAAATGCCGCAAAGATGAAGTACTAGCAGGAGTCATTGCAGTTGCAACTCAGTGCATAGAAGGCACCTCTATGATATGAGCACCATATCTATTGAACTTATTTCAAGAGGACTAGAAGGATGCATTGGACTTGTGCACAGAGTTCTATTGCTCATGGCAGATCACCCTAATAGCCTTCATGGGATGGCGAGAACTAAGGTATGTAATTTTTTGTACCAGACCACAGCTAGCATGAGAGAGATAACTATTACTGAGATCTGGGCCACAATCTAGGCATAAGAGGGAGAACAAAATCATATTCAAAGCATTCCCATGGGACATGCAAGAAGCTATCAACCAATCATGGAGAATAACACCAGAGGATATTGTGCGATATGCAGGCATCGTCAACTTCCAGATGTGGATACAACCAAAGAAGGATCCAAATAAACAGTGGCTACAAATGCGCTACTACATAACAAGGGGTGATCTCGACATGGTCATCAATGAATTTCCTGATGAATGGAGGATCCCATCCATTACCCGGGAAGTACCAGAAACAACAACAGAAGGAGAGGCAGAACAGGCAGAAACACAGCCTCCGAAAATCCAAGTGCCCAAGAAACCAAGAATGGGCCAAGGAAAGATGATTCAGGTATAAGAATGGTTGAAAAAGATAGGAACCCATAAGGGCAAGAAAGAGACTACACAACTGACCAACGGACAGCTAAAACAAGCTAAGGGAGCACAGGAGACCGCCCCAAACTCCATCACACAGGAACCAGGGGGAAATAAGAGACCAGCTATGCAAGAAGGAGGCGCACACAATAAATCAAAGGTGAAATGATCATCTCCAGACTATACGATCATGGTTGATGATGGGGAAATGATCTCCAGAATGGTCCAGGATTTGCTAGTAGAAGATTTCGATCATGCAACACATCACAAGGATAAACTGCAAAAAGAGCTGGCAGAAATGGGATAGTTCCTCAAGAAATTTGGGGAAGCACATACAACAAGCAGTGGTAGAGGCATAGAGACATCGACAATATAGACCAAATAAAGAGTGGAGGTAGAAGAATGAAACCCAGTCCACTCCATGCCACACACAAACGCAACTATATACATCAAACCTAGCATGTTGCGCATGGATGAAATCGTGGGGCAGACACCCTTGAAGGATTTAGACCACATCCAATTGGTCTTGATGTAGATGCCATCAAGGGCACTACACAAATTGCAAGTTAGCGTCGACCATGAGGTATAGTCTCGTGCACATAAAACTTAGTCGAGATACAACAAGCAACAAAGAAGCTAGAGGTGTTGGAAAACATTTGTGAGTAGGCCAAGCTCAAAACTCAGGAGGAAGAAGAACGCAAGAACGAACTGGAACAAAGAGTGGGAGGATTTTTTGAGAAACTCCCAAGAACCACCCAAGGAAATGAACTCCCAGTAGCAGGAAAGATTGACCAGATTGCATAGGCAATCAATCAGTATCAGAAGGAGATCAAGAATCTCTGTGAACAAATCACACCAACCACTCCACTGGATGTGAAGGAGAAAAGGAAGCAGGAAGCAACAACGCAACTGTAAGAGATGGAACAATAGGTTAGCACAACAACTGAATTTCTCGACAAATTAGCGCAACTTTGGAAAAGGTTGGAGGAGGACCCACAGGTCCAATGTTGGGACAAGGAAGAGGAAATGATCAATGCAAAGATCCAAGAACTCAAACAGAGGTAGAAGACCGTACCAATCCCAGAATGAGTCAAGGGGATGCAGGAGATGAAGAAGATGTAGGAAAAACTTATCACTACGCAAACATAGAAACATGAGCGTCGGGCTCAAATAGAGCCACTACAGGAATGGGTAGAAAAAATACTCGCACAGGTAGAAGGAGATAAAACATAGATAGCATAGACCTAGGCCGAATGTGTAGGATTGTTGATTGACAAAGTGTCAGTTCAGGTGGTAGACACCATCAAGAAGAAGACCACGTAGGCACTGCCAAAAGAAACAAAGCTCAAGGAAAAGTTCTAGATGATCACCAAGGAGATCGAAGAATCTCAAAAGGATTAGGTGACTCGAGACGAGTCACATGTCAGTGTTGGGAGCATGTTGGCACCAAGACGAATTGGAAAGAAGGATGATCATGGGAAATAAAGCATGCAGAAACTGAAGCGACAACTGGAGGAAGAACAACACGCGTGCATGCAAGAAAGTGTGCACAAGGAAAGTGATAGATGGAGGAAGAAAAAAATGCACGCATGGGAGGAAGACCTAACATCGGTAGGGTTAGGGTTTTTTTAATACATTGTAAATCTCTGAAGAGCCCGATATATATAAATAGAGATACACAGGTATCATATAGGGGTTGGTTCACTTTTGTACTAGTTCAGCGTCGTAGTATTCCATCATAGTTATGTACGAGTTGATGTGTTATGTAATACTTCTATGAACCAGTTATGTAAGCTGTTGAGAGAAGAGAAGAGGAGAGAAGGAATATATAAGGATTAGATCACAGGTTGTGGAGCATAGTGTGATCTAGTTCACCTCATATAGATCTTACCCATCTAAGGAGAATTGTAAGCGCACGGCGCTGTAGATCCAGAACTACCATAATAAAAAAGCCAAGAGCCAAATCATTATGGATGTAGCCCAGGAGGGGGTGAACCACGATAATATCAGTGTAATGTTATGAATTCATGTACATCTTTGTCTTCTTTTAGTATTTAGTTGTTATGCTAATGAATGAGTTAATACATTGTTATGGAATACGATTGTGTTGTTCAAGAAATAAATTGTTAAAGATAAATGTGTAACCGTGAGTAATAGTAGATTGCAATCATAATTCGTAGTATATGGCTCTGAATAATAAACCCCTATCTCATACTCAATCCTAGGCTGTAAACACCTAAGTCTTACAACCACCCATTTAAAGCTATCTTGGGTGAGATTGTGCAGTCCACTTTGTGTATTGTGTTGCCTTCTGGTTTACCAGGAGGGCTGATAGTTTTAGAGGCTTTGTTGGAAACCCAAAAGACATGAACCCTGGGTCAATAAATTAGATGGTAAAGGAGAATAGCTTACCAAAAATGTGTATTATCTCTCATTTGTTCATTGTTTATTTACTTTGCAATTATTGGATGATAATGCTACATTGATATAACACTTGATTTATATGATTAAAAACGATTAAATTGCTCTATTACTAATTCACCCCCCTCTTAGTAATCCAAAAAATACTAGGAAATGAGGGAACCCAAGAATCCATAGTAAGGACCAACCTCCCTAAGAAGAATACCCAGAGAATACAAAGAAGAAAGGTGAGAACATGAAAAGAATTTAGGTTAGAATCCCAACTAGATGATTTTGAAATCAAATATGTCATGTTAGATTTTGGATCCGATGTCAACATACTACCCAAAAACACCTGGGGATCTCTAGGAAAACATCAGTTAGTGTATTCCCCCATCCAATTGAGAATGGAAAACCCATGCTGCATTTTCCTAGTAGGAAGGATGGAAAATGTAGAAATTGATATTGCGGGAGTTAAAGCCACAACCGATTTCGAGGAAATTGAAATCATGGGAGATATGGATCCCTACCCTGCTCTACTCAGAATTTATTGGGCATACAGAAACTATGCTATCATTGATCTAAAGAAGGACACCATGACGTTTGAGGTGGTTGGGATAAAAGTGTTTCAACCCTTAGATCCATATTTAGGGCCTAGATACAATGAACCGATGGACAACAATATGGAATTAGATTCTCTTGGCCAATTATACACCATAACATCAGGAACAAGACCATATTACATAAATATCACTGCATATGGATCTGTAAGTTGGAGAAGCATACAGTCTATTGATGATGATTCATAATTGACATTTGATAGTTGGAAGAAAGGCTCATATGAATGATTCTTAAGATGATACGCAAATGTCAGAGCAATGAGATGGATTGGAACCAAGATTAGAGAACATTCAACATATGATGGTACCTTAGAGGTACACAATTTTCTTACCAGTATGGAAGAGAAAATAGTGGCAGATCAAAGGATCTCAGTTCTTGACCTAGCCTTGCAGGATAACCCCACTAGATGGTAGGCCACTCATAGAACCTTGATTGTGGAGTGGGAAGACACAAAGCAAGACATTCAATGTCAATTCCAAAGTAGGGAT
This sequence comes from Picea sitchensis, assembly GCA_010110895.2. Classification (NCBI taxonomy): domain Eukaryota; kingdom Viridiplantae; phylum Streptophyta; class Pinopsida; order Pinales; family Pinaceae; genus Picea; species Picea sitchensis. The sequence goes on along the minus strand of SNQJ01S0020322.1, from coordinate 213,588 downwards.
CAACTAAAATAAGAGATGAGTATAGGTTTTCAAGATGTGCAACTGTTTGATGGAAGGTCTAACCCCAAAGTGAATATTGAGCATTTCTTAAAACAATGGAAAGTTGTAGAAGTACCCTCTCACTTATGGGTTCAAGTATTTCTCCACTTCCCGGGTCCAATCCCAAAATCTTGGTACATGCATGAAGAGACTAGAAGACAAACAAGTTGTTGGCAGAATTTACAAGACCAGTTTTGCATGGACTTCTCCTTTACAAGTAAGTACCCTGGGCTCAACACGGTCCTTCAAAGAATCAGAGAAATGTTTTTTACTGAAATTTACAAAAATAGACTAAACCCAGTAGTATGTGATGACCATGTTCAATTTCTTCAGTCTAGTCTGAGTCATGACTCTGATAAGATAGTTTTAGCTTGTTGTAAATTTGATAAAGAACTGGAAAAACCCAATGACTTAGAAGATATTAGAAGCTTAACTATTAAAGAAATAGAAGGAATTAGAGAAATTCATGATACTATACCTAGTCACATGTGTAGCTCCTATAACCATCCACTAAAGTTGTGAAAAGTTCATATAGGGAGTACAAAGAATCCTAATATAGCTTCCATAGGAGATTACTGGGATGAGAAAAATATGAATGAAGTACACAACCTGTTGTGAGAGTATGAGGACTTGTTTCCAAAAACATTCTCAGAACTGAAAGGTATAAAAGGAGCCATGGGATAAATAAAAATCAAGTTAAAACCCAACTCAAAACTTGTGAAGCACAGACCATACCACCTTAATCCTAAAATAAAAGAGAATGTCAAGAAGGAGTTAGAAAACATGCTTGCACCATGACTTATCTTCCCAATTGAAGAAGCAGAGTGGGTTAGCCCCATAGTTATCCAGAGTAAGAAGTATGCATAAGACATTTGGGTCCATGTGGACTACAAAATTTTGAATTCTACATGTGTGCACGATCTGTTTCCAACACCTTTCAGTGACGAAGTGTTAGATCATGTTGTGGGAAAAGAATCTTATTCGTTTATAGATGGATTCTCAGGATATCCCCAAGTCATAATTGCAGAGGAAGACAAGAAGAAGACCACATTTATAACTGAATGGGGGTCATTCTCATACAACGTAATTCCTTTTGGCTTAAATAATTCCCCTGCAGTCTTCTCTCAGATCGTAATAGCAACATTTCAAGAGTTTATCCACAAGTTTGTAGAGTTCTACATGGACGATTGGACAATATACATCCCATTAAAGGAACATGTAGGGCTACTCCAATTAATGTTTTATAGATGTCGTGAATTTCATATATCTCTAAATATAATAAAGTGCATCTTATGCATACCACATGGAAATCTGCTAGGCCATATTGTATGCCAGGAAGGAGTCTTGGTAGACCTAACTAAAGTTGCGGTCATTCTGAACATGCCTCCACCTACAAGGGATAAACTATTGCACTCTACACTTTGGAATACAAGATATTATTGCAGGTTCATCAAAAGATATGAAACTATCATTGCACCTCTATAAACATTGTTGAACAAGTCCAAACTATTTTGGTGGACACCAGAATGTGAGAAAGAATTCAACATTCTCAAAGAAAAACTAAGTACTTCACCTATATTGATATTCCCCAACTGGGAAATTGAATTCCATGTACATGTGGATGCATTAGGCATCACCCTGGGAGTCATTTTAGTGCAACCAGGGGAAGGAAATATGGACCACCCTATCTATTTTTCCAGTAGAAAAATTTTACAAGCCAAACACAACTACACAACCACTGAAAGGGAATGTCTAGCTATGATTTATGCATTACAAAATTTTAGACACTATTTGTTAGGCTCTCATTTCAAGTTATTTACTAACCACTCTGCGTTGAAATACTTAGTCAATAAAGTAGTACTTGAAGGAAGGATTTGCAGGTGGCTACTTCTCTTTCAAGAGTTTTCTTTCGAAGAAATTTTCAAACCAAGAATATGCAATGTGAGTCTAGATCACCTTTCCAAGTTGGAATCAGGGGAAATTGGTGGAGCAGTATATGATCAACTCCTAGATGTGGACCTTTTTTGATTTGAGGCCATCCCAGAGTATCTTAAAGACATTGATGTCTTCCTCAGTATAGGTAGCTGCCCATAAACTTACTCCGCAACCCAAAAAGGAAATATGGTGGTTTGCGCAGCAAGTTGAAATTGGAAAATTGGCACAAAGTGGTGCTAGTAGGAAGGTTGAAGGGGATTCTAGTAGATCTAGATGGTTTGAACACCATGGCTGAATTTAAAGTCATAGACAAAGTAGAAAATACTTCTCCATATCCAACATTGTTGGGCCTATATTGGGCCTTTGCTAACCATACTATTATCAATTTGAAGATAAGGAAAATTGAGTCTGGAGAATAAAGAGTTATTGCACAATTTTATCCCTGATAAGGAGGCAGGTATTTGGAACCTACGACAGATAACATTCTTACAGAAGATGTGATTAAACTATACAAGAATACCATGCACGAAGAAGATTATATCAACCCAACTGTAGATTGCATGCTCAATTGGAGGAGTATTATTTATTGCACTTCATACTTTGACATAGGATTGTAAAATTGGAAACAATGATTACATGAATTATCTACCAGGAGATGTGCCAGAGTGACACGCACACTGAGATGGGTTGGTATAGAGGTAAGAGAACCTCCCAATTTTTATGGATTAAATGATTTAGAAGAATTTTTTATGAAATATGAGGTAGGGTTTATGGAAAAGCATAGATTACTAACATTAGATATTTCTTTAAAATCTACATATGCAAGATGGTGGGGTACACACAAAGCAAAGATAAACAATTGGTTCAAGTGAAAAAGTTTACCGTGCATCAGATTCAGCGCAGGAAATGAGGAGAAATATGAAGGATTTGGACAACCCCAAGAGCATGTAGAGAAATGCAGAGTTCGGTGGAGATTAGTACCACCAAAAGAATGGCCACACCATTTTATTCACACACTATAAGGCATTCCGAAGAACTTGTACATAGAACATGAACATTGCAGAGAAAATTCCAACTAGGAAGAAATACAATAGATATTTGTAGTTACATTTTCCTTTGAGCATGATAATCCAGATATTGATACAACGTTGAAAGTGGTAAGAGATAGGATATTTGAAGAACCAGAGTTTAAAATAATTCCAACATCTTAGAGGCAGGCTAGTTATATAGTCAAACAATTGCTACACTGTTATCATGTGGTAGAAGAAAAAGAACCCGAAGAAGATAATCAGTGCCACATCCATATCCTAGAAGTAGAAGGTGAAAGGGAAGTATAAGGTCCCAAGATGGAATCAAAAGATTATGCTACACCTTTAAAGATTAATAAGGTCAATATTGGAACTGTAGATAACCCAAATATGGCTAGTATTGGAGATTATTGGGATCATCAGACAATAGAAAGGATCACATTATTACTGCGTGAGTATAGTGACTTATTTCCCGCAACATTTTCATAGATGAAGGGGCTAACAAGAGAGATAGGAGAGATGAAAATCCCATTGAAACTAGAAGAAATACCTATCAGATAGAGGCCATTATAGATTGAATCCAATATACAAAGAGAAGGTAAAGATATAAATTGACAAGATGCTAGAAGTTGGTATATTGTAATACCCCAAGGACGTGCCCAATTGTAATATGAATTGTAATTTTGTTTTATAGGCTGGTGAGCCAAGTTTATATAAGCTAGTGGGCTTATGTGGTGATTAGGCCAGGAAGCCTAAGCGTTGAAGGCCAAGAGCCTGATTTTGTACATGTAACTATGCACATTATTAATAAAGATAAACATCGTTGCGTGCAGACCGACCACGATGAATGAGTGATGGGGGACTAAGCTTCCACAAAATGGGTAAGGGATTGGGGGCTGGAAGGTGGAAAAGAGAGGATAAGTGTTGAGCCTAGGGGCTTAAGTCCTTGGGAATAATATTTTAATATTATTCCCAAAAAAATCCATGTGGAATGTGATGTTTTATCCTAAGTTCTTTGGAAGGACGAGTGACTTCCAAATGGGAAGGAATGAGCTTCATGGGTGACAAGTGTCAACCCAAGCGCATGTAGTTAAAACTGTTGAGTTGAGCCA
>SNQJ01S0020322.1:162444-181130 GCA_010110895.2 Picea sitchensis | reverse complement strand
TTCATTGCTTAAGAAATATATACCTGATGCTAATCATGTTATCGATTGGAATGTGATTCAGGTGGAACAAGAAGGTGTCCTGCAAGTGCATCCTGTGCACATATTGGATAGGAAAAAAAAACATCTCCGGAATCGAGCTATAGGGCTTGTAAATGTCTAGTGGACCTGGTATGGTCCTAAGGATGCAACATGGGAACATGAAGATACTATGCGGGAAGAATACCCACATCTTTTTGAAGATTTTGGAAATCTTGCAAATGCGGTGTGAAAATTGCATTGAGGACAGTGCAAAAACAAGGGGAGGGGATTGTAATACCCCAAGGATGTGCCCAATTGTATTATGAATTGTAATTTTTTTTTATAGGCTGGTGAGCCAAGTTTATATAAGCTAGTGGGCTTATGTTGTGATTAGGCCAGGGAGCCTAAGTGTTGAAGGCCAAGAGCCTAATTTTGTACATGTAACTATGCACATTATTAATAAAGATAAACATTGTTGCGTGCAGGCCGACCATGATGAATGAGTGGCGGGGGACTAAGATTCCATAGAATGGGTAAGGGATTTGGGGTTGGAAGGTGGAAAAGAGAGGCTAAGTGTTGAGCCTAGGGGCTTAAGTCCTTGGGAATAATATTTTAATATTATTCCCAAAAAAAGCCATGTGGAATGTGATTTTTTATCCTAAGTTCTTTGGAAGGATGAATGACTTCCAAATGGGAAGGAACGAGCTTCATGGGTGACAAGTGTCAACCCAAGCACATGCAGTTAAAACTATTGAGTTGAGCCATGATGAGGGTTTTTTTTTTTTCATTCGATCGTTTGTTTTCTAAACCGGGTGACCTCCACGTCTGAGCTGAGGGGGGGGGGATATCACACACAACAATGAAAACCGAAACCATGAGACCTCTGTGATTGTCTGGTGTATTCCCATCTAGTCTCTGTGTTTGGCCTCCATCGTTGACCTCTGCATAATTTCTGTCATGCATTCTGTAACCAGTAAACCATGAGCCGATTCATGTCTTCTGTAGAACCCGACACCTGGATAATCGACTAAGCATGCTATGTTTTAGCATCTGGTCATTGCCATTGTGGGACTATGCCCATTTTCTATTGTGGTCATCATCCCAGTGTCAACTGAGTGCTTGATGTTGTTGTGGTTTCCCTCACCCGATTAGAATTGAGTCAAAGGGTGTGCTGAAGAAGCAGGTTGTTAGGCCTTTGAGCAACACCCCCCAGGTGAGAGAGTCTGCTGGGAAGTGGTTTGTCCCAGAGAGAGTCCAGCACCAGCTTCAAAGCTATGAGAATTGTTGATCTGGCCTATTGTTGAGGCCTAGAAAGGAAGGTGAAGCACTGATGGACTGTGCTTGTAAAGGTGTATACTCCCAGGCATAATATGCATGTGGAGAATGAGAGTCTGTTAGTAGTGGGCGTAAGAAGGCATCCTAGGGAGAATCCTTCCGGTTATTCGGTGCAGTTTTCCCTATAACCTCAACCTAGACTAGGATTCCTTGCCTTGGGTGGAGCTTAGTCCTAGCTTGGCGGTGACCCACTTCTGAGAATAATGAGCAGCATGGTCTAAGGCTAGGAGGTTCGTGGAAGGCCTGCACGTGGTTGGTGGAATTATGCCAGTAATAAAAGATAAGTGTTAAATTTGCACTTAATTTATAAGTATATGCATGTCTGTGATGTTTATATGTAACATGTATTCTGGGTGCATATGAATTATTGTTAATGCCAAAGATTATTTATGTTAGCTACTTTGCTTGTGCTTACTCTGAGTTAAATGTGTTTAATTTGATTTAAATGCATGTTATTAATTAAGTATGAGAATGAAGTTGTTCTGCACAGTAACGTTTGCCCGACCAGTGGAATTAAGGCTGAGAGGGTGTTATAGTTGGTATTATAGAACTTGTATAAGAGTCATAATGGATCAGCCCCATGGTGATGCAAGAAATGAAGCAAGGAGGGATCAAGATTTGTGTAGATTTGAGAAAATTGAATGATTCTTGCCAACATGATCCTTTTCCTACACCATTTATAGACAAAGTTTTGAAAAATGTAGGGGGTCAATAAGCTTATTCTTTACAGATGGATTTACATGTTATCATCATATAAGGATAGCGTTAGAATATAGACACAAAAAGAATTTGATATAGAGTGGGGCTCAGTTCAGTATACAGTTATGCCATTTGGATTGAAGAATGCACCAACCATTTTTTCAAGGGTAGTAGTAGCAACATTTAAAGAATTTACTCACAATTTTTTGGAGGTTTACTTGGATTATTGGATAGTGTTCAGTTTGTTGAAAGAATGTGTTGAAGTATTAAGGATGATGTTGGATAGATTGAGACATTTTCAAATCTCATTAAATATTAAGAAATGTATTTTCAGTGCACCTTTTGGCATTTTGTTAGGGCATGTGGTGTGTAAACATGGTCTACTGGTTGATCTTGCGAAAATTGTTGTCATAGTTAACTTACCACCACCAAAGTCCATGCGCCAATTGAAGCGTACATTGGGCCATACAAGGTATTACAAAAAATTCATCAGGGGATATGCATAGATCACTGCATTAATGGAGAAATTGCTAAAGAAAGATACTAAGTACTAGTGGAATGATGAAGTCCAGAAGAGTATGGATATTTTGAAGGAGAAAATGGTTACTACGTCGATTTTTTTATTTCCAAATTAGGCTAAAGAATTTCATGTGCATGTAGATGCATCTGCAATAGAATTAGGATCAATATTAACACAACTAGGAGAAGGTTATATAGATCACCCCATTGCATTTACAAGAATAAAGTTATCATATTCATAGCATAACTACAACACTACAAAAAGAGAAGGATTAACTGGTGTATTCTTTGCAGAAATACATACATTACTTGTTGGGACAACACTTTAAGATGTTTACAGATCATTCAACATTGAGATACTTAGTTAATAAGCCAGTTTTTGGGGGAAGGATATGCATATGGTTGTTACTATTTCAATAATTTGAATTTGAAGTTGTGGTGAAGCCTGGAATATTGAATGCAGGACCAGATCGCTTGTCTAGGATAACAAATGGAGAAGAACCTAGTAACTTGGAAGACAACTTTCCATATGCACAATTTGTTTCAGTACAAATTGTAGATGAATATTTTGCTGACATTAATGAGTTTTTAAATACATTATTTACACCAAGAGAATTTACAACTGCACAAAATAAAAAATTGGTGGTCAGAGTTGTATATTATCAGTTGATTGCAAGACATTTACACAAAATTTGAGTAGATATCATCTTGAGGAGATGTGTTATGGAGCCCAAAAAACCCATTATTTTTGCAGAAGCACATGAAGGAATTACAAGAGGACACTATGCAGTAAAAGGTACCCACATAAGGTATTGCATATAGGATTATGGTAACCCACAATTCATAAGAATTCAACTGAATATTGTTATAAGTGTGATGTTTTTCAAAGAGTTCGGAATCCATACAAGAGGGATTAGATGCCACTGATACCATAGGTTATTCAAGAAAATGGCACAGTGTAAGCCTTCAACAAGATTTTGGAGAATGCCTTGAAAAATATTTTTAATGTAAACGAAGATTATTGGGATTTGAAGGCACCAAAAATAATTTGGTGTTATAGAACTACCTACAAGAAATTAACAAGAAAAACACCCATTAGATTGGTGTATGGAAAGGAGGAATTAGTTCCCTTAGATTATTTGATACCAAGTCTATGCATTGCAACAATTACAGATATGATAGAAAATGACGTAGCATAGGAAATATTGGCTCAATTGATGGAATTAGAAGAAGGCAGAATAATTTTAGGTTTCCATCAAGAGGTACAGAAGGAAAAGGATAAAGAACAGAATTACAGGAATATCAAGAAGAATATGTTTAAGGAAGGATATCTTGTTATCCTCTATGACAGTAAGGATTTGAAGCACCCTTGGAAGCTTAGAATGCATTGGCTAGGGCCATATCAGATAAATTTAGTCACAAATGGAGGTATTGTACACCTGGAAGACTTAACAAGAAAGGAATTGCAAGGAATAGTGAATGGTAGTTGAATGAAACTATATAGGGACAATCGACCTACTAACTCTCAATAGTTGTAGCACAACAAGTAATCTTGTACATATTGTAAATAGTAGAAGCTAAAAGAAGAAAAAGGAAGATAAAAATAGAAAACTAAATAAAAATAAAAAAATAAGTAATTAGGAGGAATAAGTGATTTAAGAATGACATCGCACATCAATTGGTGTGACATAATTTGGAAGACAATGTGCAAGAAAATTAGGTATTGCGCAAATGACTGGAAAAAGTGAAAAATAAGACAAACCATTAATGATCGGGTCTATAAAAGGGAAAAGCATGGGAAATATCAACACTTAGAAAATTTTGAGCAACCAATCACTTAAGAGCGAGAGCAAAGGATTATATAGAAAGAGGAGAAGCCAATTGACTAAGTGCAAGAATAGCTCGATGGCACCCCCCAGAAGTTGGCCCTCCTAGCCAATTTGTGTGAGTAACCTGACAATCTGGTAGGAAGAAGGAACACATGGAAGAACAATAGCATTTTGTGGATTTGGACGACGTAACAACATATGATACTGAATCAATCAGTCCCACTAGAGTCAAGGAGGAATTATCAACTGCGGAACAAGTGCATGTAGGTCCAAGTGCAGAAAACCCTAATGGAAGTGTGAACCCTAGTTATGAAACCTTGAAGCAATAGAGGAAAAGGACAAAAATAAGAAGCAATCCAGTGCGAATGAAGTCCAGGTGGAAGACATCATGGGTCAACAAGAAATGGAGAGAGATGAAGAAAAATAACCCAAGGACGAATCCACAGAGGAAAACCTATCCGCGGGTGAAAGGAGGAAAGCACCTAGTGCAGTGGAAATCACATTACCCCATCTTCTTGATGTTGTAGTCGCAGTGGAAGACATGTTAGGGAAGGTGCCAAAGTTAAGTATGTGGACCATGACATAACTGAAAAAACTAAATTTTCATACTTTACGCAAGAAGCATACTTGGAGAATAGGGGGGAGGTAGGACCCCTAAGGAAACCTATTCTGGATCCCGTGTAGTGGGTTACATGTCTCTATAATTTAGGCATGATGAACGTGTTGGACATTCTAGATTTTGGGTGTGGTAAAAAATGTGGGACTGTGTGTCAAATAGTTATTGGCTAGGGTACATGGAGGTATCTTGTGGATGGAAATTCCATTCTCCATAATTTTGGATCTCATAACAAAGTTCACAAGATTTCTTACCAGTGGGGTAAAGCCAGAGGACTAACTGGAAAATAAATCTAGGGATAAAGAGATTGCAGAGGAAGTGAAAACATAGTTTGGGACGAACAGGGGAACCCAAGGAATCATCATCAAGGACATTAACGATGAGGAAACAAAATTTTCTACCAAACCGATGGCCTGTAAACTGTTGAGAAAGTGCATAAATGAAGAATCCCAAACAAGAGTGATAGCAATATATGTGCAGTGTGAAAAGGGTGTAGTATTTGGGTGGGAACCATACATGTTGGAATCAATTCCTGGTAGATTGTAGAGATGCTTAGGATAATGGAATGGAATTCCATTACTCTTGGTTGCTAATTTTGATAGCATTGGTGGGTTGGAAGGAGCCTAAGTTTTCATCTTTTCTAGACATGAAGGAGAAGTGGTATGCAATATGATATGAAACATTGTGGTAGGTAAAGGACCCCAAGAACCAACAAGCTAACAACGCGGTATTGTCCATGTTCTTGGAGGACATGCAACAAAAGATATCCAATATCTGGAGGATCCCAGTAGAAGTGGTACAATAGAATGAAGGCATTGCAAACTTCAAAGCTTCAAGACATCATCTATGGATCTAGTCCATAAGGAACCCAAAGAAGAAGTGGTTGGAAATGAGATCTTTCACATCAAGGGAAGAAGTAGAATGGATTGAAAATATTGGCCCATGCAGTGGAAGGTGCCAACACCACAAACTAAAGGTACCAAACCTAAGGAGTCAATAGAGGAAACAATATCCAAAAAGACAAGCAGTCCAGCTGAAAATACTAGGAAGGTTGCAAAGCACATCCAAACCTCAAGAAGCAGCACAACTGACAAAAATCCTAGACAGAAAGAGATAGTATCAAGGAAATAAGTCAAAGGATATGGATAGAAGGACAGTTCTCATCTGAAAGAAGTAAAATATATGGAGAAAACAAAAATGAAAACTAAGGCATAGACCTCAACCCCAACTAAGAAGAGAACAGGAGCACAAGAAGAAGAAATCAAGAAAAAATGAAGTACCATAAAAATCCTTCAACAATCACTATCACAGAGGACTATGTCGATTTGGTAGCAGAACAATTCCAAGATAGAGGAGAGGATGCAGTACATGTAGTAGAGGAGAAAAGGGAGGACACCATGGAAACACTAGTATAAGTACATGACATATTGAAGACACTACAAATCAATACATTGCATCATCTAGCAATGCAATAGACAAAAAAATAATAGGAAACATCAACGTAGCAGGAGTAGGAAGAGACCGTGAAAACATGAGTAGTGAGCAGTGACAGATTCAAAGTTGCACAATACATGTTGGAGATGGATGAAAAAACAATGCAGAGACCAGTAAAGGATGTGGAGCATATGGAGTTGGTCCTAGTGAAAATACCCAAAAAGGCACTATATGGACTGCAAGAAAGTGTAATGCAGGAAGTGCAATCTAGAGCTAGGGAGGATGCCACCAACCTAGCGATCAGAAGAGAAGTAGTGCATCGAAAATTTGGAGAAGAATCTCACAGAGATATACATGAGTATATCCGACTGCACACAGGAACAAGAGGATAAAATATAAGTTAAGATACAACAAATTGTGCATACCATGGAGAGATACAAGAAATAAATAGCGTAGCTAACAAAGAATTTAAATATGAGCACACCTTGAGAGGTCCGAGAGCATAGGGAAAAAGAGGCTATTGTGCATGTAGAGAGTATAGAGAAAGAGGTTAAAGAAGTGGTAGAAATGTATAACATGACTGCATAGATTTAGACAAGCTTCAAAGAGGATGAAATGATACAAGAGTTAGAGCAGAGGGAGGAAAAAATAAACGTATTAGTTCAGGACTTGAAGAAAAGACATAAAAACATGGACATCTCCCTTATAATGAAGGTAGTGTAGGAACTAAAGAACTTGCAAGAAGAAGCAAAAACTGTGAAAGAGAAAAAACAAGCAAGGCAGGCTCAGTTGGAGCCATTTCAGCAACAAGAAGAAAGGATGATCGATGAGATCCAAATAGATAAGGGAAAATGGGAACATGTTCTCACTGAATGTAGAGAAGTGATGAAATATCACATAACAACGCAGGTTTTGGAAACATTAGCAGGGAATAGCGCAGAGGCCAAAGAGAAAGTGATAGAACTAGCAAAGAAGTTTCATGCATTGGAGGTAGCACTGCAAAGAGTGCACTGAGGCTAAGTGGCTTGGGACGAGCCACATGTTAGTGTTTGGGGGATATTCGAGCAGGAATGTATGGATAATAGCGCAACAAGCGAGGAAAAATAACACGCTACATTTTGAGGAAAAGAAGCGTGTGTGGCGGGATTTGCGGAAATATGGTGCAAATGTGCACAAACCTAGCCTAGTTAAGGTTAGGTTTTTGGGATGTATTGTAAGGGTTTCTAACCATAATAGATCTCATAAACCTTATTTATATTACAAAAATTGGTTAGAAACCCGTAAACCATCTCGGGTGAGACTGTGCTATGCACTATGTGTGCGGTGTAGCCTTTTGGTTTACCATAAGGGCCAATGGTGATAATGATTTTGTTGGAGAATTAAGGTAGAACCTGGGTAATCCCATAAGTCCAACATCTTCGTACCCTTTTCGATGATATGTGGAATTCCACGTAGTTCCTCATGGTTAGGGAGATATGGCCTTGTAAATTTGGAATCCCCAAAGAGTGATCAAGAATCCCCTAGTTGGTTACAAGTCTTGATGAAAGTGTAAAGTTGTTGTAACAAGAAACCCATAAAATAAGGAAAGAGGTTACCTAGCACAAGTATAAATACACCTCAAGAGTCTCTCGTTTGGACACACACACCTAAACTGAATTTATATATTATGAATGTCATGGTTTATATTTTGGTAAATCTATTAGTAAATCTGAGGTTGAATTTGGCGACATTTTTTGGAGGTAGTGAAAGAGTCTGAAAGGCCAAAAATTTTGGATTTGCATAAAATCGAAAACCCTAGTTTTCTAAGGTTGTACACATGCTGCAAGAAGATAGGTCACATACATACGCAAGTTGCAGGAGGACAGATTGTGTACCTAAGGTAAAAATTTGAAAAAATATGTACGAATGAGTTGCAACAAGGTTTGATGGTACAACACAATTGAAACATGATATGAGATGGTATGCTTCAAGTTTTCATGAGTAAAGGAATGTTATTTATGCATTTGTTTGAGGATTGTATATTGGATGGTATGGCACATGCTTAAGACAAGTCTTGTAGGCCCTTGATGGTACATGTTTGAGGTGATATTGTTACATGATTGAGATACACTCTTGGTACTTGGTATATGGTTTTTATGGTTCATGGTTAGAGGCACATATTTGTGATATTGGCATATACTTGAGGATTATATTTGTGATATTGTGATATGGTACATATCGTGATTAAGAGTGATACGGTATATGTTTAAGACACTTGTTATGGTGCATGGTTTAATGTACATGATATGGTACATTGTTGATGTACATGATATGGTACTTGGTATACTTGGTTGATGGTTGAGGCATATGGTACAGGTTGAGGTGCATGTTTGATGCATGATTTGATATAGGTGCATGGTTGATGCATGGTTTGGTATAGGTATTGGTGCATGGTTGATGCACTTTTTGTGATACAGGTTTTGGTACATGGTTAAGACACATATCTTGTGATGGTATGTTGGTGATATTGGTACATGCTTGGTAGAGGGATGTGTTGGTGATTTTAGACATGTAGCTGAGATGTTTCCTTGGTATATGATCCATGTGAGAGGATCTAGTTGAGTATCGATGACATTGATAGGTTGGATACAATGACAGGTTGATAGGTTGATGTGACAGTGACAGTGGCAGTGACAGTGAAAATGATAGTGGTAGTGATTGTGACAATGATTGTGGTAGTGACAATTGGTCTACACTTATACTTCAGGGTGGTAGGACATGGAAAGGAAAGGGGGTTCTAGCCTCTTTCTTGATGGAGCTGGAGAATCAAAGAGTTGGATGTTTGAATCAAAGAGAATCAAAGAGTTGTATTTTATGCACGAATTTGGGTTATTGTCGGGTTAATGGTTAAAAGTAGGAGACTTTAGAAGGTTAGCTCTGCTTGCACATTGAACTCTAGTGTAGTTTGTAGGGGGGTTTTCCTGCTATAGAAGAGCCTAAGAACTAGGTGGTTGTATCCACCTTCTGGTTGGAGTCAGATAACCCAGGGGGTTGTATCCTCCTTTTGGTTGGAGCTAGAGAATTTAGGGAGTTGTAGATTCCTTTAGGTTGAATCCTGTAAATAGGGGGTTGTAGCCTCCTTCTAGTTGAAGCTTGAGAATTGGGAAGTTGGTGCTTCCTATGAATGAATTCTTGATATATATATATATATATAAGAAATAATTATGTGGTTTTCTCCCATTTGGGTTTCCATGTAAATATTGGTGTATTGTGGTGTGTGTTTCTTTATGTGATGTTGATGTGATATTGATACTACTTGCATGATTACATGCCTATGATATATATATATATATATATATATATATATATATATATATATATATATATATATATATATATAATGAATCACAATCATAGGTGATACGATGATGAAAATATTTTTGAAAATTGTTGATAAAGTGAAAATATATATATGGTTAAAGGGTGGTATAACTTTCTCATCTTGATTCACCTCTCGATTATTCCAACTGTCTGACATTATGTACAAGTTCACTCTCTAGAAAATGACACATCATGACATTATGTACAAGTTCACTCTCTAGAAAAATACACATATCAATAAGGTTTGGGAAAGTTATCATAAATTTCACTTGGAACATCGAATTTTGGTCAAACCCATGGAATTGTAGATAAGGCATATCGGATTACTATCAGAAGGAATTTCAGACTCATAAGGGACAAAATTTTAGAAATACATTATAAGGAAGGTTGACTAGGAGGACATACTCCAAATTAAGGGTTTGAAATTACAATTGGCATAATGTTTTATTGGAATATTTGTTTTTGATGATTCAAAATTTGTGATAAATACATAATAGAGGAGTATTATTATTTTTATTCCAAATGGGTCTAAAAATAATTTCAACACCAATTAAAACTCTCAAATCCTCATCTATAAATCAAGAAGAAAATGAGGACATGCATAACAAGCTATACAAATAGGAGGAACAACTTAATGATTTGAGTGCTAGGTCAATAACAAGGGATGGGTTGGTAAACTTACAAAGAAAAATTCAATAAATGGATAAGAATATGGACGAAATGGAAAATAAGAAGAAAAATAAGATGGATGAACATGAAAAAGAAATACAAAATTCCATGAAGGAAATGAAAACTTCCATGTCTTCCATGATCTTCCAAGCTCTAGATGAGAGACTCCCTAAAGGAGATATCAAAATGCAAGGAACTCATGAAAATAAAGGTAGTTTTCATGTTGAACAAAGGTATTTACCTGGGTGAACCAAATAGAGCAATACTTTGAACAACATAATATTATGGATGATAAGAAAAAGATCCAGATAGAAACTTTGAACTTCGAGATAAAAACATATCAATGGTATCAATGGGTAGTTAAATTGAATCCCCATTCTTATCATTATACTTGGGTTTTATTTACAAGAGGCTTAAAATAGCAATATGGGAAAGTTTGGAAACAAGACTACTTTAGTCAATTGGCAAGAATCAAGAACTTATGTGATATTGAAGATTACAATTCATAATTTTAGGTATTGGCCACAAGGGTGGATGAAATAAGTGATGAACATTTGTTGGAATCTTACATGGGTAGATTAAAAAAAGACATTAAACATGAGATTTTCTTAAGACATCCTACAAATATTATGGAAGCTATGAATTTGTTTTGTCATATTCAAGACAAGAATAAGGCTACACACAAGTATACCATTGGAGCATACAAAATAAGTAGAGATCATTTTGGGGTTCATAAGATAATCGTACCTCAAACCATAAAGTTGAAACCTTGAAAAATGAATGAAAGAAGAGAAAAGGGACTTTGTTTCAACTGTGAAAACAAGTAAAGTAAGGGGCATAAATGTAGTGGGAAGAAATTATTCTACAAGGACTGCGAAGAGGAAGAATATAAGGAATTGGAACTGCCACAAGATCCACATATAGAAGAGACCACTCCAACAATATCTTGTCACTCATTGGCTAGCATCAATACTCCATAAGCCCTCAAGATACAAGGATACATAAAAAAATACAAAGGTAACAATATTGATTGATTATGATAGTATCCATAATTTCATCAATTACAAATTATCAAAAGATCTCAATAGCTTTGTATTTCCAGCACCATAGTTTCAAGTAATGATTGCAAATGAAGGTACCATAAATTTTTCTGGGAAGTGCCATAGTATTAAGCTCAACATGGGGGAGTATTTTTTGGATAGTCCCATGATTTCCATCCAAAAGCGTGGTGTTGATGTTGTATTAGGGATCCAATGGTTACAATCATTGGGAACAATGGCCCTTAATTTTCAAGATCTTTTTATGAGATTTTCCTTGGATGGAAAGGGAATTTAGCTTAGAGGTATCCCAGGTAAACCCTCTAAGGTGATAATATATAATAACATGACAAAATTACTCAAAAAGGGGCACCATGGTGTAATTGCACAATTGCTCTTACTTGATTTTCAAACGTCTATATACTCCACTCCATTAGATCTCCAAATAGTTATCAACAATCATTCCAAGGTATTTGGTGAAATGCCTAAGGGTCTCCCACCTACTCGAGATTATGACCATGCCATCCATTTCCAACTGGGAAGTGTACCACCTAACATTAGGCCTTATAAGTATCCACATGCATAGAAGAGTGATATTGAGCATATGATCCAAGAAATGTTAGAGGCCAACACCATTCAACCTAGCCAAAGTTATTTCTCTCCACCAGTGGTGATGGTTGGCGTATGAGCCCAGATTATAGAAATATCAAGAAAATGACCATCAAAGATAAGTTTCCTATTCCTATAATTGATGAATTATTATATGAATTGCATGGAGAAAAAATATTTACTAAGTTGGATCTTCATTCAGGATATCATCATATGAGAATGAGCCAGGAAGACATTACCAAAATAGTTTTAAGAATGCATGAAGGTCATTATGAGTTTTTGGTCATGCCATTTGGACTTATCAATGCACCTTCAACATTTCAAAGCTTCATGAATTCTAATTTCAATCCATTATTTAGAAAATTTGTGTTAGTATTTTTTGATGACATACTAATTTACAACAAATATTGGGAAGAGCATGTGCAACATGTTGAAAAAATATTACAACTATTGGAAGAGAAACAACTTTATGCAAAGAATTCCAAATGGGACTTTGGGGTTCAAGAAGTGAAATATTTGGGTCATATTGTATCTCATGAAGGTTTAAAAGTGAAACCTAAAAAAATTAAATATATGAGAGAATGGTTGATTCTAAAAAACTTGAAGAAACTTAGAGGATTCTTAGGATTGACAAGATATTACCACAAGTTTGTCAAGAACTATGGTAAAACAGTAGCACCTCTAACAAAATTATTAAATAAGGTATCATTTTATTGGATTGATGTAGAAACCACATATTTTGAAAGTCTTAAGGAGGCTATGTGTACAACTCTCATCCTAGCCACAACTGACTTCAATTTTTTTTTTAATGTGGAGTGTAATTCCTCGGGCCATGGAATTGGTGTAGTTTTAATGCAATAAGGAAGGCCCCTTGCCTTTGAAAGTATCAAACTTAAAGGTAAAAACTTACTTAAGCCCATTTATGAAAACAAAATGTTTTCCATACTACATGTAGTTTATAAATGGAACCCTTAACTAATAGGAAGAAACTTCAAAGTAAAAACATATCATGAAAGTTTGAAGTACTTCTTGGAGGAAGTCTTATCTTTAGAAGAGAAACAAAAATGGGTTACAAATATGCTAGTTTATGATTTTTAAATTATATACAAAATAGGAAAACACAATGTCGTGGCAGATGCCCTTTCAAGGAAAGAAGAAGAAAAAAAAGGTTCATTGTGTGTTATTTCTATTATACAATCTGATTGGACAGAAGAAGCAAGGATAGAATGGAAGCAAGATCAAGAGTATGCAATATCATTCAACAACTAAAAAAGGACTCCACTTCATTAGATAAGTTTTTGTGGAAGAACGATTTTCTATGGTATCATGATCACCTATATTTATGTAAGAATTTCCAACTCAAACATGAGGTCCTTCTAGAATTTCACACCTCTCCTATAGGACATTTAGGGTTCTTGAAAAAGTACCACAGGATCAAAAATGATTTTTCTGGGAAGGTCTTAAAACTAATGTTCAAAATTTTTTGTTTGAATGTTTGGTATGCCAATAGAATAAGGGAGAGATGATCAAGGTGCTAGGTGTCCTACAACCATTAGGTATACCAAGTCAATGTTGGGAAGAAGTTCCAATGGATTTTATTACAGGTTTACCAAAATTTGCAGGAAATATTGTCATTGTGGTAGTAGAGTATTGAATGAAAAAGTATGCCCATTTTTGTTTTCTTTCTCATCCTTTTAAAGAAAGTATAGTATTTGCATCATTCATGGAAATAGTTTAAAATCTACACGGAGTCCCCAATATTATTGTAAGTGACAGAGATCCATTTTGACTGGAAATTTTTGGACTTAATTATTTTCTTGTTTGCGTACACAATTGGCTCATACCTCATCTTATTGTCCTCAATCCAATGGAAAAATTGATATTGTGAACAACTGTATAGAAGGTTATCTTCGTTTCTTTGTGTCTGATAAAAAAACAAAATGGGTCAAGTGGTTTCCCTTGGCAGAATGGTGGTACAACACATCATTCCATATTTCATCAAAAATGTCCCCATTTTTGGAACAGTATGGATATCATCCTCCATCCATTACATCACCCTTGAAAATGAATACAAAGGTTCAAGAAGTGGAGGACCACATATGGGACCAACAAGAGGTTCTCAAACTATTGAAGAACAACTTGGTTATTGCAAAAAATAGGATGAAAAAACAAGCATATAAACATTGTAGTTCAAGGGAATTTGACGTGGGGGATTGAGTATTTTTTAGGCTACAACCATATAAACAGATGTCCCTCAAGAAACAAAATAAGGAGAATAAATCATCACCCAAATATTATGGCCCTTATAAGGTTTTTCAAAGGATTGGAAGTATAGATTACAAATTGGAGTTTCTTCCATCTTCATGTGTAGTATGTACATCCAATATTCCATGTTTCTTGCTTAAAGAAGGTCATTGGAAACAATATCCTAGTCAAAACTTCTTTACCATAGATTAATGAATAAGGGAAAATCATACTAGAGCCATAAATAATCCTTTAAAAAGGGAATAGGCTACTGAGAAATCGAGTAATTTCAGAGTACCTCGTCAAATGGAAGAACATACCAATGGAAGAGGCAACATGGGAAGATGAGTTATTCTTGCAGAAACACCTGTGGTTAGTAAAGTGTTGAGGAAAACACTTGTTTTAAGAGGATGGGCATGTTAATCCCCAAGAAAATCTCCATGTTATGTAAAACCCCTTATTAATCCCTAGATATTGAATTATTACATTTCTAGTGTTATATTTGTATGCCATCTAGAACCCTTCATTGCACCCTTTCATTTCAATTGAACCCTTTATATCCTATATATATACCAAGGAGACTTAGTCTTAGGATCATCTTATCTCATATAATATTGTATTCTGAATTGGATATATTGTAAAAGGAGGCTTCCCCCTTGAAGTGGACTCTAATTATTGACTTTTTATCATTTTTCAAGGTGTTGGATCATAACAAAAAAATCATCCTTTCAATTTTATGCAAGCCCTAAACATATACACATAGGAAACCATACCATCATAAATCCTATGCATTGGAATGAGTTTTTACCTCTAGATTGTTGATAGGTGGAAACATCCCTTTCATATTTTATGAATAGTAACATTGCAATTGCACACTATTTCTCCCTCATAGTTCTATGTTAGTCTTCCCAAATAACACCAAATAATGAAATTCACTTATATGAATGGAATGATGTGATTTTGTAACCTATATAGACACCTCAAGGCCACATAAAAGGAATCTTATGCATTTCTTCAATACTTTCACAAATAAAGTCCCAAGCAAAACAAGTTTACACCCCGATCTAGTTATTCCATTTATACTCATAATGAGTCCCATGTAATTGAAGCCAAATTTTATCAAAATATTAGATAATATCAGTGAAAGAATTCACTTTTATCTAAAAGAACATTCTTTCGATGTCTCTTTAGAATGATCTTATCTATGTCTAATCAAGCCATGTTATAATTCAAAGTTTAAGGCCTAGAACAACATACATGATTCTAAATCCAACATTCAACACTACATGTCAAATGGAAGAGTGTGAAACTATAAATATAAAGTAGAGTGGTTCAAATTCTGTTGTTCATATGGGATATGGGAAAATTGTACACCTAATATAGCTACCATGCATGTCACACTCACCCCATAAACCACTTGAGAACTCAATAATAAGAGTATATGTTCTCTAAACCGATGGCATTACCATGGAACTCAAAACTCAAGGGTTTTCAATAGAAAATGTGGTATGACCCCAAAGGGGGAATATATGGGGTTAAATATATATGATATGAACCCAAGGGGGACATATATGGGGTTAAATGAACATGTAATAGGTAAATTTATGTAATAGTGTTTGGCCTAATAATAAAGGGGTCACATGTGCAATGTGTATAGGTATGTATAGAGATCATGTAGTCATTATTGTGAGAATGTGATTTGGATGTTTGGATGGATATGGGTATTTGGAGGAGGTTATCCTATTATTTAAAGAGTTATTTTGTAACTAATCTCTCTTATATATCTTGGATTTGTGCTTCACACTCACATTGTTGTACATGGTGTCTACTTCTAGTTTATTGTGATATTTCAAGGTTTTAGATCATAAAAGTTGGTATTAGAGCATGTTATGGGTGATTCAAAATCCATGGGAAAGAGAAATCATAGTAGAATATACTAGAAAAAGGATAATAACTATTTTGATCATCATTATTAATATATTTAGGTTGGAAATTGGTTATTATAGTTAGACTTCACTTAAGAATCAATAGAAATACCTGAATTTCATGGAGATGAATATAAATATGAAATCAATCCCGAGGAATAATTGAGGATGATAAAGAAAACTAGTTTAAGTCCTTCTTAGGTATCTTTTTGTTTTTAAGGTGAAGCCTCTAAGTGGTGGGATATATTTGATGAAGATACTATATTCTAATCCACATGAAAACATTTGAAAAATTCTTCTCAAATAAATGGATCAAGGGCTTAAAATGGAATCAATGCATAAAATTGAAGATGAGTTAAAAGAATCAAAAGAAGAGATCACAATAAAGGTGGTGATTTGTCTAAGATATGACACCTTACTAAATCACTCATTACGTAGGTTCAAAAATTAAAATAGGGAAATAATATCAAAGGGGTGTGTGAAAAGGATGAGTCAAGGGAAGAATTGAAAAATAAAGATGAATAAAGATGTAGATTATGAAATCATAATAAAAAACTATTAGATGAGTTCAAGAGATTGAAAGAAGAAAACAACGATTATAAAAGTAAAGAATAAACAAGGATCTTGGATGATGAGTCTACCAAAATAATTGGAGAGGAAATTTTCAAGAAGGTTGAAGAAGACTGAAATACTAACAAGGTAAAATTAGAAATGCTATCTAGAATTGAAGAGGGACATAAGATTTTGATAGATGGGGTCATATTGTAGGTTCAAAAGGAGAAATAAGATGACAAGATTCAAGAAAATTGCCATAATATACTCGAAGAAGTTGAAATCCATATAGAGGATGTACATGTTAAATATGATGGTATTATCTCTAAGTCTAGGGTAATAAAAGACAAAGAAAATAGGATAGAGGATACCATTATATTTGAAAAGATGATAGATGGAATTGGTGTATAGAGTGAAGGAAAACCATCAAATGGAAAACCATATCACCACCCTCATTAATAGGAAATATTTCAAATAAGACAAGAAGATTGATATCAATATTATCAAGGAAGAAGATGGAATACTCATCAATATTCATGAAATAGGGAATCACACGACCATTATTCAACTTAATATTATCAAAGAGGAACAACTATTAGAAATTGGAGAATTTAAAACAACAATACATGGAATCAAAGGAAAGAAAATTATTAAGCAAATAGCCATCAAGGATTAAGATCTAAAATTATTGAGTTTGGATGGATGGATCATCATCCATATAAAGAGGAAAGAACAAAAAAAAAGAAAATCATATTACTTGATTTCCTCACATGTAAAGCCTTTAACTAAAAAGATTTGAGGACAAATATTTTGAAGGATGGTGCAATTATGACCCCAAGGGGGGAATATATGGGGTTAAATATATATGATATGACCCCAAGGGGGCCATATATAAGGTTAATTGAACATGTAATAGGTAAATGTATGTGTAATAGTAGTTGGACTAATAATAAAGGGGCCACATGTGTAATGTGTGAGTATATTTGGAGGAGGTTCTCCTATTCTTTAAGTATTTATTACGTATCTCATCTCTCTTATCTATATTGGAGTTGCACTCCATGCTCACATTGGTGTACATGGTGTGTACTTATATTCTCTTATTATATTTTAAGGTTTTGATTCATAACAAAATTATTCTTCTAAAGACAACCCAACAAATATAAAAAACAAATCAAGAGACCATGTATTAGAATGCAACATATTCAATGTTGATTTGATATCTAGAGGAGGAGTAGAAACAAAAGCTATATCATAGACTAGATTCATATTAATAATCAACACCTTATAGGAATAGGACATGAAAATATGGGACATCAAGCATATGGGAAGTTTGTAGAAGCAATTTGAGTCATAACAAAATCAACAATGATAAACATATTCTAATAAAAATTTAATGAACAACCATAGAACCATAGATTCATAGCTACTACTAGATGCATGTATTATTATCCTTGGCATTCCTTATTTCTTTCACTTTTTACATACTTGAGTTCTTGGTTTAGCATTCCATATTTTCAATGTTTTTGGTGCAAACATTCACAAAGACTTCTTTGTGATTTCCCATTATGTAAAATATATTTTTCATTTGAAAATCAAGGGAGGAATAGGTTTAAGATAAGAGGAAATGAATGGTGAAACCAAACTAAATACACCTTGGGATATTATCCCATGGTCTATGAATTAATTCTTCATTCTTGAATTCTAGTTAAGTATTTCCTTATTTTGCAACATCCCATAGGCACAAACAAATAATAAATTCATTAAGTCACTTGGTGAATATGTGAGACATATATATATATATATATATATATATATATATATATATATATATATATATATA
>SNQJ01S0020322.1:139726-157551 GCA_010110895.2 Picea sitchensis | reverse complement strand
TCTATTTGTATATAATTTAATTACATGCAGTTCGAAAAATTTATGTGGCATAGCCCAGTATGATTCTCGATTTGTTACAGTATGATCGACAGAGATAACGAAAGTGTTATTTGGCGTAGCGTGGCCCAACACGACTGCTCGGGGATGTTACAAATTGGTATTAGAGCTACAATTTTCAACACTGAGCCTATATGGGCCGAAAAAGTTGAGTTGAAGCAAAATTTCAAAGAGGATTTATCTCGAAGTGGACAAATTTCGAGTTGCAGAGCATCAAGCTACAATATAGTACAAAAATTGGGAAAAAGATGCAATTTTGGTTGGTAAATTCATGGGGAAATTGAGAAATTTGGCCATGTGGTAAGATATTATTGATTTAATATCTAATCTAGCAAATTCAGACCCGGAATTGGTCAAATTTGAAGTTACAGTAAATCCATGATAGATGGAGCAAAATTTGTAATTAAAATTCCCAATTCGTGAATTGATTTGGGTGAATTCATTCCAGAAATGTCAACCCACAACGATTTGTTGTTACAGATGTTGAACTAGTGTTATCAGGTTGAAATTGAATGAATTTCATAGTTGCAGAATGTCTATGGTAATTGGGAAAAAGTTAGAAAAAAGCCCCAATTTCTACAGCGGAATTCACGAGGAATTGTTGAGCTTAAAAATGAATGTGCGCAGGAGGGCACACTAAAATGCATGTTGCGTAGTAAAAACCTTGTGATATGTGAAAATTGGTCATTGCACGCGAAAATGTGGCATGTTGGTGCGTGCACTAAATTTTGGCATCGCGTGGAAAAATGTTGGCATCCTGGTGCGCACGGTAAATTTTGGCACCACACGGAAAATTATGGTGTGCGGGTGTGCATGGTAAATTTTGGCGCCGCGCGAAAAAATATTGGTGTGCACACTAAATTTAGAATTGCAGGGTGTGCACAAACATAAGAAGGTGTGCACAATGTACAAACACATAATAATGGTGCACGGGCTGTATGCAGTATTGACAGAGCGCAGAGGAGTTTGGTTGGTGTGCGCACAATGTGGGTATATGTTGTCACGTGATAATCTAGTTATTGGTGTGTGTGAGTATTGGTTCATGGTGGGGGAATACTAAAATTTGGCATGGTACTATGCGTAGAGTGAAATGCACACAGAATGTCAGTGCATGATACAAAACTACACGCAACATGTATCAGTGCAAGTATCAAAACTGCACATGGTGGATATTGGCACGCGACATAAAAGTAGTGCGTGCAAGTTATTGGCCCGATAAAGAAGTGATACACAATGGTTTTAAAGTGCATGAAGAATGATTTACCTTGCGTTTCTGTAGCGCATGGTAAATATGGGTCACAAATTGAAAATTGTGCACCTGAAGTCGTTTGAAGGGTGAACAACAGCAAAAAACTAGTGATTTTTTCCGACGTTTATATATCATTTGAACGTCATATTTTTGCAGTGCGTTTTTTAGGCCCTTAAGAGCATTTTTATCTCTACATATTAAATGAAAGATCTCAGATAGATCTTTCTAATGGTTTAAAATGTTCGTCAAACAGAGTTTTTAGGAGAAAGTTACAGCTTAAACAGTGGAGGGTAAATTTTAAGACCCAATTAACTTTGAAAATCAATAACTTTGTACTTCAGAATCTGATTGAGGAAAAGGAATGGTCAATGGAAATATATGGAACCATAGAATACATTCTCAGATCTGAATTAAATTCTTTGGCATGCTAAATATTTTTAAAATGGAAAATAAGGTACCTGTAGCATTCCAGACCAAAAACACAAATTGGCCTAGAACTTCAGCAAGCTGTAACTAGCAGCCCATAACCCTGAATGAGGTGAAACTTGGAGAGAATGTCCATAATATGTATATGAGGAAACCCAATTGATATCCTACTAAATATTCAATGGAGTAAGTGCAAGAATGCATAATTACAACGCATAATTGTGTCAAGTGGAAGTGTGAACAGAAAAGTTAATGGGAAAATTTCAAATGACCATAATTTTCTACTCCAGATTCAGAATTGAGCATGTGAATAGGTGTTGGAAAGGTATCAGACAGTGGAATATAATTATCTACCCAAAAAATTTATCTAGGAATTCTAATTGTTAGGAAATTATAAGAAATTATTCTGATATATTAGTGAACCAAAATGGTTCATATTTTTCATGAAATTGCTGAAACGATTAGTCTGACAAAGTTTTGTTGGCTGCACATTTTGCAGATTTAACAACAACTACATCAGATGAAGATCAGTGTAGAGTCCATAGGAATGGAAGAGGCACATGGGAATTCCAGGAATATGAAATCAGAGGAATGGATGTCCATTTGGGCATTGAAGGAACAAACTCCAATGGGCATGGAGGAGAAAAGGATGAAAACATGAATATTGGAGAGACCATTAAAAATTTGCAGAAGGATTTCCAAAGCCATAAAGATGATAATGAAAGGCTTATGAGAGCCAACGAGCAGCAGGATGACTTCAACATGAATTTATTAGAGAGCTTGAACCGAATAGAAAAGATATTGGACAAGAAGAGTGCCTCAAGCAAATCGGGAAGTCACAAGTCTCTTGATGGGAAAAGAAGAACAAGAAGTGTTAGCAGACATCACCATCACTCCCTGAGGCATTCCAATAAGAGATCACATAGCATCTCAAGTCCATCCCCTGTCATAAATCATAAGAGGTATGGGGTGGATGAAATGCGAGGATAAATGAACAAAATCAAACCTCCTACATTTGATGGTGAGCACAAGAAGGATGAGGATGCAGAAACATGGTTGTTGGGCATGAGAAAGTATTTTCAATTGCATAATTATTCTTCTCATGCAGAAGGTAGAATTTCCATCTATCAACTCAAGGAAAAGGCATCCATGTGGTGGGATTATCTTGTGTAGGTGCAACGCATTAAAGAGAAAAGTGTTACTTGGAGGGAATTCAAGAAGTATTTTGAGAAGAAATACTTGACTAAGAGATACTATGATAAGAAAATGAAATATTTTTTTGAACTCAAGATTGGGAGTATGAAAATAGATGAATATGAAAGAAGGTTTTTAGAACTGCTAAAGTATGTCTCTTTCATCAATGATGAGACAGTTAATATTCAGAGGTATTTGAGTGGATTACCATCGTTCATTAGTGACAAAATATAGTATGATGATCCAAAGACATTAGAGGAGACCATAAAGCAAGCTAAATTCCTTTATGAATAGCATAAAGCAAGTCCAACTTTCCAAAAAGCTTGGGAAGACAAAAAGAAGTTCAAGATGGATCAGAGGAAGAAGGGATCTAAGCCTCCATTCTTCAGAAATAATCCTCAGGTAAAACCAAATTCTAGATAACCCAAAACAATTGAGGTAGGAGCTCAAAGGCCAAGGCAACCACCTATTCAATGTTGGGATTGTAAAGGAGATCACATGTACAAATATTTTCCTCACAAAGGTGAAAAAGGGAGGACTATTCACAATGTACAACATGATGAAACAATGGAGGACATGGGAAGAAATGTACCAAGGATCAATGCAGCCCTAGATAAAAAGAAAGCAGATTATCAGTCACACATGATTGAAGTGGAAGGTATGATCAACAACCAAACCATTGCTATTTTAATTGATTCAGAAGCTAGTCATAGTTATATAGATCCTAAGATGGTGGAAATTTTGCATTTTCCAAGAAGCAAGCATGGAAAATCTTTGTTGGTGAAGCTGGTTACAAGAGCCAAAAGAAAATTTAATGAGATGTTTAAGTCATGTCTTATGGACATGAATGGACTGAACACTAGGGCAGATTTGAGCATCTTGCCTTTAGGTTCCTATGACTGTCTAATTGGGATGGATTGGTTGGACCAGGATCATTCTATGACGGATTTTCATAACAAGGAATTTACTTGCTTGGATGAGGAAGGGAACCTAAGAAAAGTTCATGGAATTCCCAGGGAAGTAACCATCAGATATATTTCAGCATTGTAGCTGAAGAAATGTTACAGGAAAGGGTGTCAAATATTTGCACCTCAAATGGAGGAGACACTTAAAGATAAGGTCCCAAATTTGGAAGATTATGTAGTCCTGGAAGATTTTGAATATGTGGTCAAGGGTGTGTTCAAGGAGGTACCTGGAATACCTCCAAAGAGAGACATTGATTTCTCTATAAATTTAATGACTGGATCAGCTTCAGTGTCAAAGACTCCTTACAGAATGAGTACCCCAGAGTTGAAGGAGTTGCAAATGCAGCTTGAAGAAATTTTGAAGAAGGGGTATATACGGCCAAGTGTGTCACCTTGGGATGCCCCAATATTGTTCATGAAGAAGAAAGATGGAACATTAAGATTGTGCATTGATTTCAGACAGTTGAATAAAGTGATTGTTAAGAACAAGTATCCTCTGCCAAGGATTGATGATCGTTTTGATCAATTAAAGGATGCAAAGATATTTTCACAGATAGATCTCAGATTAGGATACCATCAGGTAAGGATTAAAGAGGAAGATATTATCAAGACCTCCTTCAGAAAAAGGTATGGTCATTATGAATTCACAGTGGTGCCATTTGGGTTGTCAAATGCACCAGTTGTTTTAATGTGCTTAATGAATTGTGTTTTTCGAGAATATTTAGACAAATTTGACATTGTCTTTTTGGATGAAATTCTTATATATTGTAAGTCAGGAGAAGAGCATGAACATCATTTTAGGATGGTGTTGCAAGTATTAAGGGAGCATCAGTTGTATGCCAAATTGAGCAAGTGCTCATTTTATCATAAGCAAATTCATTATTTGGGGCATATCATTTCAA
This sequence comes from Picea sitchensis, assembly GCA_010110895.2. NCBI lineage: Eukaryota > Viridiplantae > Streptophyta > Pinopsida > Pinales > Pinaceae > Picea > Picea sitchensis. Next base: position 152,758 of record SNQJ01S0020322.1, on the reverse strand, counting down.
AGAATGGGATAGCAGTGGATCCTGAGAATATAGAAGCCATTAGAGAATGGTTAGCGCCAAAGAATGTGACAGAGGTTAGATCATTCATGTGACTTGCAGGATACTACAGGAGATTTATTGAAGGATTTTCAAAGATTGCACACTCAATCACTTCATGGCAAAGAAAGGGTGTGAAGTTTCAGTGGACATTGGATTGTGAAAAGAGTTTCCAACACTTGAAACAATTATTAACAAGTGCTCCAATACTAAGGATTTCATATCCAAATGAAGACTTCATTGTATGCATAGATGCATGTAAAGAAGGACTTGGTGGAGTCCTCACTCAAAATGGGTTTGTTATATGTTATGAATCAAGGAAGTTGAAGGAGAATGAAAGAAACTATGCCACTCATGATTTGGAGTTGGCAGCCATAGTACATGCCTTGAGGAACTGGAGACACTACCTCATGGGGAGAAGGTTTGAGCTGAGAACAGACCATAATGATCTGAAATATTTATTTGATCAACCAACTCTAAATGCTAGGCAAAGAAGATGGTTAGAGTTATTAAGTGAATATGACTTTGATATAAAGCATATCAAGGGGAAAGAGAACAAAGTGGTTGATGCACTCAGTAGAAGAGTGCATGAAATGCATACTACATCCATTAGCATGTACCAATCAGATTTGAAAGACAAAATTCTAGAGGCTACAAATTTAGATTCGCATTACAAGGAATTAGTGGCAAAATTACAGCAAGGCAATTTACAATAGAAAATTGAAGGTTACAAGCTGGATAATGATGAAATTCTCATGTACATGGGCATAATTTATGTACCAAATTATCAGGAATTGAAAATCCTGATATTGAGAGAAATGCACAATGTACCTTATGCTAGGCACCCAAGATATCAAAAAACTATTGCAGTTGTCAAGAGCCAATATTATTGGCCAGACATGAAGAAAGAGGTTGCTGATTTTATTGCCAGATTTTTGGAATGTCAAAAAGTAAATGATGAGCATAGACACCCAGTTGGTTTGCTACAACCATTACCCATTCCTGAGTGGAAATGGGAAGTTGTAACAATGGATTTCATCACCAAACTACCTAGAACAAACAAGCAACATGATTCTATCATGGTAGTGGTGGATAAGCTTACTAAAGCTGCCCATTTTGTTCTAGTTAAGCTCACTCACAAGGAAGCCAACATTGCTGATGTTTATATGAAGGAAATTGCCAGATTACATGGAATACCAAAGACAATTGTGTCTAACAGAGATCCAAAATTTACCTCAAAATTTTGGAAAGGGTTATTTAATGGATTTGGAGAAAATTTGAATTTTAGTACAACTTATCATCCAGAACCAGATGGACAAACAGAGAGGGTGAATCAAGTGATTGAGGATATGTTGAGAATACATGTGATGGATAAACCATCAAAATGGGAAGACTACCTACACTTGGTATATTTTTCTTATAACAATGGGTACCAAGCATCTCTAAAGATGAGCCCATTTGAGGCACTTTATGGCAGAAAGTGCAACACACCAGTATGTTGGGATAACCCAGCAGATAGAGAAGTGGTTGGACCAGATTTGCTCAGGGAAATGGAGGAGCAAATGATAAAAATAAAGAAAAATTTAAAGGCTACCCAAGATAGGAAGAATAGTTATGCTGATAAGGGAAGAACTCACAGGGAAGTTAAAGTGGGTGATCATGTATTCTTGAAAGTGAAAGCCAACAAAAGTTCCCTGAAGTTGGGAAATTGTTCAAAGTTGGAAGCTCACTATTGTGGGCCGTTTGAAATACTAGAGAGGATTGGTCTAGTGTATTATATGATTGCATTGCCTACATCTATGTCTATTCATAATGTATTCCATGTATGATTGCTAAAGAAAAATATACCTAATGCTAATCATGTTATTGATTGGAATGTGATTCAGGTGGAGCAAGAAGGCACTTTTCAAGTGCATCTGGTACGCATTCTAGACAGGAAAATCAAACATCTTTGGAATCAATCCATAGGGCTTGTAAAGGTCCAATGGACCTGGTACGGTCCTGAGGACGCTACTTGGGAGCATGAGGATGCAATGCGGGCAGAATATCGACATCGTTTTGAGGATTTTTGAAAATTTTGTTGTATGTGGGTACATGATGCACTGAGGACAGTGCATAAATAAGGGGAGGGGATTGTAATATCCCTAGGTCGAACCCAAATGTAATGTAAATGAAAATGTACTTAAGCTGGTGAGATGTTTTGATATCATTTGTATGCACATTTCATGGCATAGTGCGTACATGTACTGCGTGGTAAAATGATGAAGTGTGCACATTTCAGGATACCGAGCACAACAACTTAAGTTATTGGGCACAACAACTTAAGTGCACGTGATATTGAAGCCAGGGAGCCTTTTTTTATATGTTTTGTTTTATAGGCTGGTGAACCAAGTTATTATAATCTAGGATGCTTATGTTTTGATTAGGCCAGAGAACCTAGATGTTAAAGGCCAATGCCCCTGTTTTTGTACATGTCTCATAATTAATATAAAATACATCACTACGTGCAAATCGACCACAATAAAAGAGATGGGGGAATAAAATCCACTGGTTAGGGAAAGGGAGGGGCATAAAAGTTAAGGAAAATGGATAAACTAGGGAGCTTAAGCGAAAAAGGAATATTATATTAATATTTATTACATCATAAAGTATGGATAATTATTGTATCCTAAGTTCTAAAGTTGGGGCCAAGTGGGCCAAAGTATCTCCCAACATGACAAGTGTCAAGTTGGGGACATGAGTACATATTGTTGGGACTTAGTTCATTTCCACACACTCTTCCATCATTGAACCATCATTCAGCCATGACTCCATGACCATTTTTCACTCACATAGTCAATTATCTTTCAGACATTCATTTCACTGTACCAGGGAACCGTATCCAGAGCCATATCTATTTGTATAGCTATTAGCTTGAGAGATGTACTAAAGAAGTGGGTTGTCAGGCCCGTGGGATACTAAAGAGGCGGGTTGTCAGGTCCGTGAGAAATTTCTCTCTGGATGAGAAAATTGTTGGGGAATTGATTTCCTGAAGGTGGTAAACTACAACTGCAGGGCTTTGAGACTTCTTGTTCGGCCTGTTGCTGAAGCCCTAGAAGGGAAGTGGGGTAGTCGAGGGATTGTTGAGCAGAGAAGGGGAACACTTTCTGGGGTGGGATAGGCATTTGAGGAATGAGGGACTGTAGGCTATCAGTTGAGTGCGCACTTGAGACAATGTCTTTCTTGTTGTCTATGAGACTTTAGCCTGGTTAGGAATCCCTTTACCTAGGTGGAGTTTAGTCCCAGCTCGGAGGTGACTCACTGTTGAGAGTGATGAATAGTGTGGTCTAGGTCTGAGAGGTTTGTGGACGGTCTGCACACAGTTGGTGATATTCTTACAAAGATAAGTGTCAGTTGTGTGATAAATTTACATGTTGCATTGCTATTTACGTGCTTATTTTTATGGGTTTCTCCTATACATGATTATATTGTCTGTATGTTTATGGGTATTTCCCGTATATGCTGCATGTTTGTGTTTACTGTTATTTTAGTATGAATTCATGCATTTACGTAAAGTATTTGTCTGTTATGTTTTATATATATGTTTCTGCAGGAGCTTTGTGTGTATATAATTTAATTGCATGCAGTTCGAAAAATTTATGTGGCATAGCCCAATATGATGTTGGGTTTGTTACAGTATGTTTCATAGAGAGAATGGAAGTGTTCTCTAGTGTAGCATGGCCTGGGACGGCTGGCCGGGGACATTACACAATATTTTCTAGTAATTAATTTGAAGAGGTAGGTTTTTAGGTCGGTGTGTTATCGAAGAGGTGGGTTTTCAGGCATGTAAGCATTCTCTCCAAGTGAGAGAGTTGATGGGAATTTATTTCCCAAGGTTCCAAGATGCAACTATAGGGCTTTGAGACTTCTTGTTTAGCCCGTTGTCGAAGCCCCAGAAGGGAAGTGGGGTAGTTGAAGGATTTTTTAGCATAGAAGGGGAACACTTCTTAGGGTGGGACAAGTATGTGGGGAATGAGACATTGTAGGATGGCTCTTAATCTTGGCACCTGAATTGGAATATTTCCATTGTTGAGAGACCTTTCCTAAGTGGAGTTTAAGCCACAACTTGGGGGTGACCTGCTTCTCTCTTATGAGAAGTAGAGTCTAAGGTTGGGAGGAAAATCAGAGGTATTCATGCATTTGGTGGCTATTTATATCAGATACATGGTCACCAAGTGTTTGTTTTAATTACTGTATGAACAATTATGTGTTCCTGTGTTGATTATATGCAATGTTATTTATATTTTAGTATATTGTTGCTTAAATGATACATAAACAATAAGTATGCATTCCCTACCGTGGTAATTGTTATTGTAATTATGTATCTCTCTTATGATTTTCCTAAATATGATGCATGTGTATATTGTAGCTATTGTGAATAAATATTGTACATAAGTAACACATTTAAAGGATTGAAATTGATATCATAGGAAATATATACTTGAGTATATGTTGTTGGTATTCTTTAAATAAATATGTTCATATGTTTAGATGGAACCTAAGCATAGTTCGACCAACTCAGGCTGGAAATTCCCTTGTATGGGTTCATATAATTCACTGGCGTGAATATTTACTCGTGTGGAAATGAGGAAGTCCTCAACTCATTTAGGGAATAATTTCATATCATCTTGAACACCTAGGAATCCTTAGATTTTATTCAAGGAAGTCCTGGATTTGAATAAGTCTTGAAGTGGATTGTTAAATCTAAGTAAACATGTGATTTTCTTTAGAAATAATCACAACCATTGAATGTGGAACAACAAATCAATCTTGGTCATTGATCAGGGGTCCTCACATTTGAATGCTTGCCAAGGATCAAAGTCATTGTGACCATCGGATTAGAGGATGCCTAGATATTGGTCTTAGAAATGATATTTAAATATCGGGAGGGGGTTCACACTAGTATACCATCGTACAGGCTCTCTGGATATCAAAAAGTTTCAAGAGAAAGACCTCGTCGAAACACCTGATGCCTGATACCCGATGGGTAGGTTTCCCACATGTGGTTCCATGCCTCATTACATAAGTACAAGGAGATATAATTTCATGTGTCATGGTAGGTCCATGCATCATCATGTGACCAGACGTGATATAGGTGTGGGGACCTTTGTCAAGCATAGGCGTTGTGAAAAGCATGAGAAATCTGAGCCATTAGATCTAAGGATGGATGGATATCCACCATAGATCCCTATGAATAAAAGTCATTGGACCCTGGACCACAGGTAGTTCTAGCTACATGAGGTTAGTAAAGGGTCGAGGTCCTGATGTTCACTATCACCTAATGATGACATATGTTGTCCTGATATATCATGCGGAGGATTGATCTCCATCGTATATCTTGGAGGAGGAAATTTCAATCAGACCTCGACCATCAGAGGTTTTTTGAAACATACCACACAGGGAAAGCCTCGATGTTCGATTCTCGGTGACAATGTGTCACTCGATGAATGACTCACATGGTGTTACATGGGAAGGACATGTGTCACCAAAGTGTTTCCACGTGTCATCTCAACTTAACATATTTTGGTAGAGATTCATAGGAAACATTGGTGCCACTTTTCAATTGGTATGAGTGCCACATGTCATTCTAGGCAACAGACAGTGGCAGATACACATGTCATCTCATGGGTGGACTCTCATGTCAGCATGACATACCTCAATGTCAGACCATTGGGGCGTAAATCATTTCCCCAATATGCAAGTCTCGGTGAAGGAAAATATTTGAGATGACATCACCCACCCTATGTCGAGCAGTCAAGTGTTAGAATTTGATTGGTCTAGCCAGGTGTTGTGTTGGTTTTGTCACATGGGAGAGAAAAAAAAACAACATTTGCATGCTTAGTTAAGTCATCTAAACAATAAAAAGGTTTTTGAGTTGATTAGATAACCAAATACACATGAAACAAGGAAAAAAGAAATAAAACAAAAAGAAATAAATGTTAGAGAAGCTTGCAAGAACTAGAACCATGAAAAGAAAAAAATGACCATCATATAGCTTCCAATGGATCAATATATTGATAGGATAACACCGTAGATAAAGGTAGGGACTTATGAATCCCCTCTTCCTCCTTGGGAGGGCTCTTGAGTTCCCTAATAGAGAGATCTTATATTCATGCAATGACAAGTAACAATGGTGAATAAATACAACGCCAATCCTCTCAAGAGGTAAGTGGAATGGCCCTTTCTATAGTGCTTGAATGATTCAAAGAGAAAAGAGGATTCTCCAAGAAGAATTATTGCAACATAACAATACCTTGAAGTTCTTCTTTTTATAGCACACCCATGGAACATATTTATAGTTTACATTCATGGAAAGATACAACTAGTTCATAGTGTGAACAAGGGGCCTTTTAGGGCACTTATGAGCCCTTGACCAGCCTCCAAGCTAGATTTCGATCAGATCTTAGTGTCAAATCATGTTGGGGGTCAGACTAGAAGTGGTTGAGAGGCCGACAAGATTCATAAATGCGTCATTCATGAGAAGTGCATGGATTTTCTTGTAGACAGTCGCACATCTTGCACATAGTGCGCATTGAGGGTTGTGTTAGCCTGCACATTGTGTGCACACTTACTTTGGTGAATTTGCGCACTTTAATTTTTGAACCCAGTGTATAGTTTTGTGCCTTTTGATGGATTTTGGTGTTGTAGGTGTACTAATTGTTGTTGGCATTGATGTCTTTCTTCAACCATTGTGTGCAATGTTACGAACTTTTTTTCAGTGATAAGAGATGCCCCTTGATGTGTGAGGTTAGGAGCATACGTATAACTGAAATACATCAATGTTTCTTTTTCTAAGAGTGACATTGTAAGGAAGAGTGAAGAGAAGAACTGAAAGAGAGATCCACTGGAGGGAGAGGGAAAAATGTAGGAACCAAACCTTTCTCTAGGAAAAAAATAAAATGTGTATACAAACGAGGTGGGCATGCCCCATGCTCGTGTCATGAAACCAAAATGTCAGACTATAACTGAATATGAATGATGATGTAGATAACTACAGTGCCCTTGGGGGAGATGATAACATCAAATGACAGTTATGAATGGATATTGGGCTCTGAAGCGAGTAAAGGATGACTGTAAGAAGTGTCGATGACTTGTAGGCATTGATGGACTAACAAATTCAGAGGTCTTTGACTAGTATGAAAAATTGCAATGGTCGCATAGTAAGGCCCACCATAACATGAAATTTTGTTGAAGTTGAATGTTATGGGGGTCAACAGAATTAGAAAGAAATGATTATTCTCTTTGTGTCATCCGAGACTCCTCATTGAAAAGGTAATGAGTGTCAAGATACTACCACCCTTATGGAAACTATGTTGATGTCGACAAGAAGGGAGATGTGACGCCAAGAATCAAAGGGATTATTGAAATCCACTGAGTAATAGATGATATCAGGTACTGATGAGGAACATGAATGAATTCAAGATGTTGTGGGATGCAAGACTTCCTTTGGTTGGGGGATTTGAAGGATGACTGCCAACAACCTGTAAAACTAGATCTAGTTTCACGGGGACGACTAGATATGGAGTTAAACTATGCCAGAGGGTAACAAAGTGGGAAAAATTAGAGATCGTGGGTACAGGGACTTGGGATGCTTGGGGTTTGTTGTGTTGCTTATATGTTTAGTATAATGCACTCATTAATTATCAATTCGGGATTCATAATTGTAACGACCCTACTTAAATAGACATATAGGATTATTAATTATAATTAATTTAATAATCTAACTGTCCTAAAAGATTAGCTAAACAATAATTATTTCTTAAAATAACATTTACTAATTAATTATTATTAATTAGTTATTAATGATTGTCAATAATTAATTTAAGTATTAATTAACTCATTAATTAATAAGGTAAAGAAATAATTGGAGGATAATAAACTATATTGTTAAATTAAGTTACGTATCCAACAAGGGATAACATATTAACTACATGAGGATAAAATAATAAAGGAGGGATAAGGGGCATTAACGACAGGTGGATAAGAAGGTAATAAATGGGTTAGGTAGGGAGTAAAGGGAGGGGAAGTCGGTGAAGGAGGGATAAGGAGGGGAAGGAGGTTGATGGGAGGGGATGCTACGAGAGGTTGGGGGGATGGAGTTTGGGATCTCTGGGATTTGCAGAGAGAAGTGAAATTTTGGGAATGGGATTGTATCAGTGCACCAGGGTTGCTGGAGGTTTTGGGCACGGGGGCCAGGATATCCATATGATATCCTGGAGCTAGGAAGTTACCTAGTTGGCAGGGAGGAACTAGGTTTTGGGCAGTGTTTTATGATGCAGTAGTGGTCAAGAAGGCATTTGGACAACGGAGGGTTATTAACATCAGGTTCAGGTATTTATTTAAAATTATGCATTGTTTTTTTATTATGTTTAATTAATTTTATTATTATTGATAAATTTGATTGCGAATGTGATAAATGAAGGAAACTCTTGAATTTTATTGCTATGTTTAAAATAAATGGTTGTTTAATTTATTCGGCCCCTACATTTGGTATCAAAGCCTTTGTTTGAAATCTGGGCCTAAGGGCCAAAACTCCAAGCGCTAACTCTAGCCACGCTCAACCTACAAACAAAACAAAAAAATGTTAATAAAAAAAAAATAAAAAAAAATAAATGCAATAAGAATTTTAACTACTAGGGTTGTTACAAATGTGGAACGTAAGCCATCTTTTACTTGTAAATGTTTTCTTGTAGAACAAACAGTGAAAAATCTTTGCAGTTAGACATGGAAGTATAAATAACCGGTGGAAAAATATACACTTTATTGGGAATACATTACAAGGTAAGAGCTTATGCGTCAATTTCACAAGAAGGCCATTTGTTCATCCATATTTTCAGTGCTATCCTCTGTAAATGGAAAAATTCTTGAGATATCTTACCAAATTTGCTTAAATTGAAGGGAAAACCTTCCTAATAAAGATTGGATTTAAATAGTGTAGTAAATACCGAAATTACTGTCTAACTTTTACCAAATTTACTTCAACTCAACTCCTCTCTGCTGGTATATTGATGGTTGACATCTTTAGCCTAAATGAAATGGTCAAACCTGGATTTCTAGATTGGTCATTTTACTGCTGATCAGATTTCATATCTGTCAACATGGAATCCGTGGTTAAGGACCTACCTCTTGATCATAGCAAATGTGAAATGACACACTTGAATAAAGCTGTGAGCGAGCAGAAAGAGGCTCCTCATAGTAAGAAGACGAAGCTCACAGCCTGGGCTAGACCAAATGGTGAGGTTTCGTATCTTGTAGAGGGCCTTTGCTTGGATTCGTCATTCATTACTTTATAGTTACCACAGGGATGGAGCCCATTAGCTAGCATAATTTGAAAACAGAGATTAATCCCCCTTATGAAAACATAAATGTCGGTCGAGCTGAACAAACAAGGCATGCTTTGGAATAATAAATCATTTACCGCTGAGACAGATTATCTATGGATGGGGAATAACCTCTATTGGGTATAACTAGGACATAGGGGTCTCCATGGGGATAGGACATCGGGGAATATGCCAAGTGCACATCCCTTACTAAGACTTACTGTTGATGTCTTTCTTGACTGAAAAATTCATGATTTTGCGAAGATGTTAGCTGCCAAATATTCTGGATACGATATAGTCTTCTGTTGAAATTTCTCAAGCCATGGTAAGCTGACTCTGCACTCAAATAATAATTAAACCCTAGATAGCTTAAATAAAATAAAATAAAAACTGAAACCTATCAATACAACAATCTCTGAATACTAGAATCTACTAGCACATGCTGCTGGAAACACTAAAAGAAAATATAACAGAAAGAAAAGTTCTCAAAGATGCATCATGGTTTTATTAAATCTAGAAAACAATATACTCTAATGCTATATCTCAAAACATAAACTCAATGTTCATCTCAGTGGCATGCCCTGTATCTCCTTTATGGAATAGAAAACACAGTTAGGGATTACAATCACAAACCCTATTACTTAACCATATGTTCAAAAAGAGAAACAAACGTAGTATAGACTCTTTGTTCCTCCATTTTAGAAATTCCATCTCAGACTTGGAATCGATCCTAACGCTTAGTCCGTAACTCGCTATCAAATTACGACCTTACCTGAATTGTTTGTACACTTTGGATTTGTTTCTTGCATAGTCGACCCAAAGTCGGATTCGCAAGTATCCCTTATAGCCGCAGAGCCTGATGGCACCATCGAAGCCTCACGGTAGCCTCGTCTGTGGCCATCACAAGCTTACAGCTACCAAGGCTTTTACATTTATCCCTGGGGTCTGCGTTTCAAAGTCGACGTAGGGAACAAAAGCGGACGTTGAGGATTTCCAAGCCATGCAAAGCCTCAAATAGCCCTCAAATCGCCTAGCACTCGCCCAACTCTCGCCCAGCCCTCAAATTTCCCAGCACTCGACCTGCACTGAGCCAACAACCATTAGCTAAAAGCCTAGTGCTAGGAATTAACTCTTCTATGTGAGAGAAAAGGGCGTGTGATATCTAAACAAGACCAATTTTGTCATTATTACCCAAAATGGTAAAATATAGACATAATAAAATCAAATAACTAAATTTTCTATCAATGAGCATGGTGCCCATGTAGAATAGCATGCCGGAGATGTATATAAGCAGAGCAAAAAGAAGACCTTGTGGCATTTCAGCAGCAGAGAAAGCACCAGGCAGAGAAACTTGTGCATACATTAGCAGGTGGCAATGGCAATGTGGCTTCTACTCCTGAGCCCTGCATACGGTTATTCTTGATACAGGTTTTGTTGTTGCTGCTCCACCCATGTCTCGGTTTGGCCTGAGTCCTGAAACCCATTACCAAATTTGTAAGGATACAACCCAATAAACCTCGTTGTCAGATCGCCCTATACACAATATGGACACAAACCTGACACTCAAAATACATCAAATGAATATGTACAACTCTATCTCCATACTTGCCTATTTCTTCCTGAATTGAAGGACGCAGGGAAAACTGAAAACTATTGTTATGAAGGGAAAATTGTAGCCATGAAAGAAAACGTAAATAATAACAATTACAGTTCCTCTCCAAATTCACTTGATGTAGAAGCCTGCAGATTCACCCACCCGTTGTAGGTAGTATGGAGGAGAGGGTTAACCATGGCGACCATGCTCCCTCACGCCTCCTCGCACAACCACAACAAATGAAAGAGGAATAGTAAAGTTAGGGTTAAAAGATCATTTTTTTTTATTATTTTTAGAAATAAGAGGGACTAACATGTGGAGCGCATGCAAAATGCACATCGCTGGGTAAGTCCATTTTATTTTAATTATTTAGCAAATAATTGTATTTATTTCTCTTTTCTTACGATATCAATTTCAAAAAAATAAAATAATAAATAAATAATATATAGAAATAAATATTAATAAACTAATAAATTATATATTTAGCAAATCAATAAAAGAACGATATTTTTGGGATGGGTGTTTTAAATATATATATATATATATATATATCATTTGATATATTTCTTTTAAAAATATATATATATATCAAAATTCAAATTAAAGGTTCAATTAGAGTTTAATTAGTAAGTAAGGTTCATTAGTTTAATTAAGGTAAAATAAAGTTAAACTATATAAAAAAAAAAGCTAATTAAATGTTAGAGGGTCAACGGGTTTTGAACCCCCGACCACCTACTACCTAAGCCTTAAGGAACAACCAAACACCAATGCACCACATGATGTGACTTTTACAAATAATTTCACATATAAATACTTTAATTGTCATACCCAAGACCACCCACCAAGCTAAGCGTCTTAAGAAGAAAACTAACGCCGAAAGGTACATAGCACTGGTGAATGCCGAAACGTGGCTGGCAGTTGGGGATAATTATTTAGATGTCGCGGCTTAATCCTATTTAATCATTAAATGTGGTAATTATATAACCTTATAGCATTTTTTTATGTGTTTAGGTAAATGTAAAAAAAAAGGGGGGTAAATATGTTAACTAATGCCTTGATAAATGCAAGAAAGTTATGAACAATAAATCTGACCCATTGATTTTGGAGGATGACTAAGAATATGCCAGCATCTTCAATGCATTGCCATCAGATAAGGGTTTAAGGTTAAATAATATTAAAAGATCATTAATTGTGCCCATTGTCAATAGGTGTACACATATCGGCGTAAATTAATAAACATAAGGTCAGAAGTCACTTTAATCAAGTTGTATGCGAAAAGTTAAAAGGGCTTAGACTAGGAAAAGCAGGAAGGAGGCGACATATGCACTAGGAGAGTAAGCATAGGAAGTGGTGAGTGAGGCGCAAGGCTAACGTAGATATAAGGCAAGGGAACCAATAGTTCTTTCGTAGGGGTGAAGAAATCAAGCTTAGACGCTTAATCCTAACCCTAACCTAGCCAATCCCCTAATGGAGTAATGTCTGTTTACAGACAAGTAAAGAAAACTTACGCCTAACCCTATTTCTAGTTTGTGTAGCACCAATTTGAAACATCCTGGAACTCACCTTGACAACTCTGGTTGATGCAGTTCAAAGAATACAGGATGGTCAGGACTTGAGGGAATCGAGGCAGGGGAGCATCGTCGCAAGCACCGCCAACACCGCCAACGCCACCACCACCATCACCCGAACTATCCCTCATACTGCGCTCGTTGGAAGCCATCAACAAGACTTTAAAGGGGCGACAACCGGCAGGTACTGAAGTGGAACCCACACCATCTAGAATGGGTAATCCAGAAGCGTCAAGGGATTCAGGAGGAGGACCTCCACCTGAAGACATCACGTGGAAATTGCAGAAGATCAAACTTCCAGGGTTTGTCGGGGGTCGCGCCAGTGAATGTGCAGAAGCATGGTTGGAAGGAATGACAAGGTGTTTTTCCTTAAGGGACTATGCGTCCAACTCAAAGGCAAAGATCACCATTTTTCAGTTAAGAGACAACACCTTGAACTGGTGGGGCAACCTGGAAAGACAACTGCACCTTACCC
>SNQJ01S0020322.1:128777-139716 GCA_010110895.2 Picea sitchensis | reverse complement strand
GCTTACAGAGTCCTCCCATTTGGACTATGCAATGCACCAACAACCTTTCAGAGGGCAGTTTTAGGAATTTTCTCTGACATGCTTAATGACTACTTTGTTGTTGTGTCCCTCCTGCTCAGCTTCTCATTCCTAGCATCTTCTACTGATTCCAACATCATCCTTTTGATGTCATCTATCACCTTGTCCAGCTGCTCCAGTGGCTGGTTCTATTCATGCAGTCTCCTCTACTGCAACTTCTTTCTGCAAATGGGCATATCATCATGATCTCTGATGTCATCTTCTCCATCTCTTGTGGCATTGAGTTTCCACTTTGCTGCAGAATCCAATTCTGCAGTATCCTTACTGAGCTACTGCTCAACTTTTCCCTTTGACAGCTTTGCTTCTGTCATTTCTCCTTGTGTTGGCTCAGGTCCAACTCCTTCCAGATGTTCCTCGGGCTAGTATTCTTCTCTTGCATCTACTTCCAACTTCACCTGTTTGATGTGCATGCTCTGCACTATCACCCTTCTCTTCAAGGCTTCAATATTATCACACAGATCAACAAAACTCATGATGTCTGCTTCTTCTTCTTCTGCTGCTGCAAGCTCCAATGTTGCAGTCTTCTCAGCTTCATGGCTGAAAATGTTGAGCTATTCCTTAGAATACTCATCTTCCTCCACTTGGGCAGCCTCTAATATATGCTCCATTTCTTTGACAGTCTCTGCTAGTTATCGGCCTACTGTTGCTGCATCTACAACATCTTCTCTAGCCTCAACTGGGCTAAATGGCAGGAATATATGAATTCCTCCAACCCTTAGAAGATTCCTCTGATCCTGCTTCTTTGTCAGTTGTCCTTGCTGATATGAACTCAGCTCTAAGCTCATCTTCTCTCCCTTTCCCTCCTAGAAATATGGGATTTCTCTGCTGCCTTCTTGGCAGTCTATGAGATCATTGGATCTCATCTCATTTCCCTCCTGGCAATGTGAAATTCCTTCGCTGTCCTCTTGACAGTCTATGAGATCTTCCAGTGACCTCATTTCATTGCCCTCTTGGAAATTGGGAATTTATGCTCTCCCCTCCTGGAAGTCTTTGAGATCTTCAGCTAATCTCAATTCATCCCCAGCATCACTGAGATTTATCCCAGCCTCTGGTTCACATACCTGAACCATCTCCTCCTCCGATCCGTTGAGGTGTTCATCATGCCTCAACCATCCCCTTAACAACCTCTATTGTCCTTTGGCCACCAATTCCTTGATTGGCCATTTTTCTTTTGTCTTCATGGGCCATTCATACACCCATGTTGACCTAGCATTCTACTACATCTTCATTGCTAGAATCTCCATCCTCGCTCTGATCTCAGGGAGTTCTTTGTCTCTCACAGCATTTTCCTGCTACTGCCAGTTCTTTTTTCCACTGCGTGCATGGCCTTCAATAGCCATCTCACTGCCTTCTGTCTGTCTGCGTTCCAGGCAAATCTGTTGTCACTCTACAACTCTGAGTGTTTCCAGACTCTCCTTTCAGTCCTCCTGACTGTCTTCTTGACTGTTGTCTACCTGCAAACAATCACCACAAAATTCCCAATACTTTTTCTTCTCCTACCTCTCTCTGCAAGCTACCTCTAATACCAAAATGACGTATATCATAGTATTCCCCTCCTCCTCTTGCTTCCTCTGCGTGAAATATACAAACAAAGTCAATCTCTGATACCACAACTGGTGTGTATCAGAGTATTCTCTTTCTCTTCTCTGCTCTTCCTCCTTCTGTCTGCAGTATACAAACAGAAAGTGGCTCTAATACCACAACTGGTGCAGACCCCTTGCCCTTGAACCCTCAAGCCAAGATCCGCTACAGGATCATTCTTCCTATCGTATCTATAGAACCAAAATGGTCCTTCTAGCCTTCCTAGAGACCCAATGAACCCGATCCACAGGTCCTTCAGGAAATCCACCTGTGTGAACAAGCATTAGGCACGAGCTTCCCTTTTCTCTGAATGACCACATCATTCCGAGCAACGCCTTAACACAAGCGCCTTTCTCAAACTTGTGATGTCACAAGTTCACGAGTCAAAGCCCTTGACTCCTCCTCCTTCAAACCTTTGAAACCTGAGATTGCGATATGGGTATGGTTCCCCTTTGGTTAGAACCTTCCATTCATAACCACCTGCTAGGCTAAGCGCTAGCACCTACTTACAATTTGTGACTTCGTGAGTTGGTTTTTTGAGCCTTTGTGCTCCTTTCTTACAAGAACTTGAAGCACAAGAAGTCAATAGGGTGTTGACTCCTTTCCCTGGTGACACATGTCCTCTGCCTATCACCTCTTCCGCCTTCCCTTGGCATATGTTGTTACGCCACCTATCTTCTCTGCTATCCTCAACCTCTGACATGGATTCTTTCCACGTGTCAACCACATGGTTCCTGCCTGACAATTGTACCATGCATTCACACGAGCTCTTGAATCTCACTACTTCATGACTTCTACAGTAAAAAATGACTCCTCTCAACCTCCAAATCCCCCGAGTGCACGATATGGTGAAGGTTATGATCCAACGGTCTTCCTATGACTTGGATCCAATGGTTGTATATACTCCTTGCTACTCGGATATTCATGAAATCAAGAGCTCGGTCTGCCCTCTCCAAACTTTTGAACTCTTAATCCATGAGATAACCCAACAATCCTTCGAACTCTCATGAGTTCCATGATCATTGCCACGCTTCCTCCACAGATGGACTGTCCTGATCACCTCGGGACTTCACAAGTCGTGAAGTCAAAAGAATTCCCTATTCCACTCTCCTATGTCGAATCCCCGAGATATGATGATCTCATGACATGCGTCCTCCTAGATGGATGGTTCTGATGTCTTCGGGACTTCATGGGTCAAGAGTCCCGACTCTTGCTCTTTGTATCTCCCGATATCCGAAATGTCAATATAGGCCTTTCATTCCCCTCTTCACTTACGAGGATTAAACCTCATGCAATTTCTCCCAGATCCGATGGCTATAGACTATCTGAGCTACATATGATGGCATAAATCTACTCTTTTCTGCTACGCTCGCCTGCTACTTCCTAGACATGAAAATTCAACGGCCCATATCTTATCCTCATCTGATCCGACGGCTACTATGCTTCCCTCCTTGTGAGCATTCTATTTCTTCCCGAACCTTGGAAGAATTCGACTTATCAAGGATCTCAGCCTTTGCTCCTGCTATTACGAAGCCTATGACTTCGGCTTCTATCCGCATTCTTTGAAAACTCTTTCCCTCCTGATCTTTGTCCTCTTTGAATCCTCAAAGGATTATTCAACTTCTACACTCCTTGTAGTTGTCACTCTTGTGCACAAAGCCACTTTTCCTCCTAAGCTTCTCTTCTCTGAAACCTTGAAAGGTTTCCTCAACCTCTGAAATTCCTACAGGGTCTCTACTCACATGAAGGTGCTATCTGTTCTGAGATTTTCTATTGCTCGGACCGCTAATGGGCTTGACCCTTTCTTCTCCCTCAGATGGAGAATCTGATGCCGTCTTGGTAGTCTCTTTCTCAAGAAACTCCTTACTGAGCCTGCAGGGTATTCAACAACCTTGTGAAGATCCCATCCCTTGGATGCTTTTCTGTTCCAGAACTCAAAAGAGTTATTTCCTATGTTCTCTTTGCACTTTCTCAATGCCCTCCTGGCAGAGCTCTACAGAACTCTCAGTAGCTCTTTCTTCCTTTTGAACTCCAACAAGAGTTCCTCTATGCACTCCTTACACTTTCTCAATGCCCTCCTGGCAGAGCTCTACAGAACCCTCAGTAGTTATGTCTTCTCTGTGCTCTTCCTACACCTAGTCAATGCCCTCCTGGCAGAGCCTCTACAGAATTCCTCAATGATTCTGGTCTGTCCTGTGCTTTTCCTCTACACAATCTCCCCTCCAAGATGTTCAACAACCTTGAGGTTTCTTCCTGAGTTTAAGATTTCATCCGGTGCATCCTCCTGGCACATCCTTGTCCAAATTCCACAGAATTGGAAGTGCACTCTATGCACTGGCTGCCAAAACCCGCAACATTCTGTCACACCCTCTTGGCATGAAGCCTCAAATATTCCCAAACCTAAAATCAAAGAACCCATAGATAACAAAAACTATATGTCCCTGCAAATGCCTACTAACATACATTCACATCATATAATGAACATATAAAGACATTCATTCAACAATAGAATAGCAGGCATGAAACTATTGTGTGTATTAATATGTAAAATGCCTTCTTTACATTCTGTTCATGAGCTCAGACTTTTACAGAGTCTTGTCTCATTCTCCATCTACTCTTCTCACATAGATTCTAACTACTCTCCTCACTAACTAACTCAAAATGAGATCTAAGATCTTTTACATGAGGGGGCTCTTTTAGCTCTTCCCTCCATCTCACCTACTCTATTCAATTACATTGAATTTACAATTAATGGCTATCTAGTCCAGATCGGAGCTAGATCCAACCTTACAACCATTTAAGTCTTTCTCTTAACTACAACTGGTGCATTACACATGGCCTGATGGCTCCACGGCCTTACAAACATTTAATTCAAATTTAAAATTTGAAACGAGAGGGTTGCGCCTCTCTTTGTCCCATTGAATGTGTGATGAGTTGGCTGGATGGCTGGCACATAGTTGGGCTTTGGAGTGATGCTCCTACAACAACTACCCTCTCAAAGAACCCTTCAAGGGGTTGTAATTAAAGAATTTTTACACCTAAGCGTAGCCCCGATACCTTAGGTTTCTCTTTGTACACATTTGTAGAGTTTTTAGTCTTCTTTACTACCACAACCCCTCATGTCTTATCTATCACTCATGTTATTGTCAGATGCATCATCCATCAGCCTACCACATCAGTTACACTGACGACGCTAGCCACTGGATCCAGAATCTCGCTTCGACTGCTTGGGCCATCTATACCCCCTCACATATCCTACTCCATTTCAGTTGCATATGCTTAGGCCCAACCACCAACAACCAAGCCGAATATGACACTTTCATTGGTCTCCTCACTGAGGCTAGTCACCGCCACATTCTTCACCTTAGTGTCCTATTAGATTCCCAGCTTGTTTTCCTGCAACTCAACATTGTATATCATGTTCATGATCTTTTCCTCTTTCGCAAATACCTACAAGTTAGACTCCTATCTCACAAATTTGATTCCATCACATTTACACATATTCCATGAAAACTCAATCAAGTAGCAGATCACATGGATAACCTAGTATTAGATTGGAATTTATCACATTAAACAACATCATATACATAGCATCATACATTTGTAAACACATAGCATAGACATCATACATCATATACACAAAACATAAAGACAAGAGTGATCCAATATATCCATCATATATATATCATCAAGGTCCCCAATGTTTTTAAAACAATACATATATACAACTTCACGTAGGCTCATGATTCTCTTCATCCCTATGAGTACAAAAGGGGGTATCACATACCCTATACAAAAAATTGGGCTCCCAAACCTGTAAATACAAAAATCAACACTGAAGGTTCCCCCAGATCTCACCCCCCAGGTCCTTTGTCAGTCGAACATTCCCCACCAGTTTGGGGCCCTCCAGCTCCAGGAGGCAGGCGACTGGTCATAGCTTCCCCCGCATTTTTTCTCTGTGGATAAACGTCCACCACTCGGTAGGTACCCCCACACACTAGTCCAGAACCTCCTCTTCCTGGATGTGGGCCCATATGCCCTTTAGAACACCCTACAAGACTCATTTGAACTGATAGTGCAGATCCTCTAAGGTGGCCACAACATCTCCCTGTGGCTCTCTAGTTGGTCCAGCACTAGAGTCATCTCGTCGGTGCCTCTACCCCACCCTCAACTCTATGGGATCCTATCGAGATGGCTCCCATCTATTTGGCTCCTCGATGACCTCTTCCTCTCATCCCTGGGGTCCAACATATACAAAAAAACACCAGATATAATGTTAGCATCCATATACATGTCTGATAAATACTATCTACCAAAATCACAAAAAAATATACAACGCATACCTCTCTTGTCCTAGTCCTCCCCAGGAGGTAGCACCATGTCCGGGTCTTGTCTAAAATCCATACAAACATATGGATATCGGAGAATAACCTATGGAATCAGATGCCACACTCGAGCGACCATGGTCATGAAGTAGTGGCCACCCTCCCCTCCTCCATGACGGGCCAACACAAGTGCCCATCACATCAATCATGACTCTCGCCATGCCGCTGGCTCTAGAAGAATCTATGGGCACAATAGAGGAACCCTCTCCAAGGACCAGGCTACCAACATGGACCTGAACAAAAATTCACTGTAGTTAGAATGTCGACACTAGTTTAGCTAGGACATCATCTTGGTGTGCATCAGCACACCCCATGCAAACAGGTCTTCGTCCAGGACCTCCTCCTCCACCCTCAGCTGACCACCAGTGATTCCATGAGTACCCAAGGATCCATAGATCCTCACCACCATGGTCATGATGCACTCGGTCAACAAGTCATTGATGGGCTCAATCCGTATGAGCAAACCTGACATAAGGTTCAACCTAGAATAGTGTCAAGCCACCATAGTCTCCACCCGATCCTTCCCTAGAAGATGGGTATCAATGACTAGGGCCCTTCCATGGAATGGAAGTCCCATCAAAAAGTACACATCCTCTGTCACAGAGAACATAAGTTGTTTCCACCTCACCATGAAGCACTACAGATCAGTGCTCCACAACCTAATTAGAAACTAGAGTAGGTACTCCTACGACCATATCAGGGGGTAGTCAAAACAATTGAGCAACCCGCAGGCTGCCAAGTGTCTACGTACACCAACTTGTTCCCTCACAACCTCTCATAGTCGATCTCAGTCCCACTCTCACCAATGGACCGACATCATACTCAAACCAGTTGATCACTCGCAATCACCCAAGAACACCGAATCAACCAAATCATCCATCAAACATCATAAAATATCCAAAAAATACACCCTTGAGTATGCACACAGTGCTTGAATTTTTCCCAACCAGTTGTGCATCAATGAGATATTGATCTTCCCACAGTTGCGCACTAATGCGCAACTGTCATGCTCACATTTGCACATGGGTGCACAACTGTCAATCGTACATAGGCGCTTCCCATGGGTGCCTATTTGTCCTACCCACACGTACACATGCACGACTGTGTCAAGAACAACAACACATTATGTGCACATTTCCTCACCACAGTCGCACATTCCTCAGTGCGTGACTGTGAAGAAAAAACTCACACATAATGTGTGAGAAACTACATTTTACCCATGTACACGTGCACAGGTATTCCCCATTTTATAGTGCATTGCTAGGGTCCTACCCTTAAAAACCCATGTACGTCCCTTCATACAGTCCCTACCTACAATCTATCAAATTCACACAATGCAGTATGATAGGACCACTAACCTATCTCTCGCCACTCCAGGATCGGTAGCATCATGCTCCCGTAATCTTGAAATCTCCTCACAACTCTATCGTCTACTCAACAATAGTGATAGGTAAAAATGAGGTGGCATTGTGGGCCCACCATCCATATATAGCCCCATTTTCCCAACTTCCACTTTCTGTTACAGGAGCCCATAACCTCCATTTTTCGATCCGTTCTTAGCCACGAGATCCTGATCCCTCCATCTACACATTCATATTCCCTGGGTTATCATGTGAACTTTTCCTCAGAGGATAATTTTTATCACACCACATTTAGGTACTCATGCTCACTTTTAGTTTTAAATCAAATAGTTGTCATATATTATTTATCATCATATATTGTTCACATCAGATATTTAGTTTTTTGTGTGCATGTATTTGTTCAAAACGATTTACATCCCCTTCAGGTATATGTTCGACATTGGAATGTAATTATGCCCTCTGTAAATCACTTGCATATCCCAGTCACACCCTCTGACATTTACCTTTAGTATCCCTACATTGGGCTCTGTAATACCTTTACCTCTGCCACATTTTGGTACTGTCATCCGGTAACACTCTCCCACACATGAGTTGTCCCATTCATATTTTCCCTCGACAGCTTGACACTCATGTTGATTTCACCCCCTAGGATTGGGAGTCTCAATAGTATTTTTCAATTCTGAGAATGAACCCCATACTTATTCTCCTCATATTTATAACCTTCCCAATGGACTCTTGGATCATATCATCTTACACTTGGTTCTATTGATTTCATCCCCATAGAACCATTAACCCTCCATCTCATCCACCATCAGTTTTCTCATCTGTAGATTGTCCTCCATCCATACACCTAACACAAAAACCCACCCATGGGACCCCCACCCTCCACTAGTTCTCTTTCACAAACTTGCACTCTAAATAGGCCAAGCCATCTTTCACTGGGGCACCTGTTTCTGTATCTGTATACTCAACCCAAATTATTCTTTATTTCTTTGGTAATTGTATAAATCCTTTATTTCCAACATATACATAGTTTTTTCATGGTCATCCTCAATGGCCTTCTTTTACCTGGCAAGGAAACCCATGTCACCCTTGGTTGGGGAGATCCACTCTTTTCTCATACTAACATCGTTAATGAACCCTGCTGAGACCCAAAATTGACATCCCCATTACCCTATTATACTCCTTATCTATACCTTTTTGGCCTACCTAGAGCTTGGGTGAATGACAAGAATGCTACCATTAGCCAATGATAAGGTCATAAGGTAAAGTATGGTTAATTCATGCATTTTGTGGTTTATAGATTTAAGGAATTAAATATTTCATGTACTAATGTTTTAATTTGTCATATATAAATCTTTGACTTCTAGATATCCAGCGTTCCTGTACTAGCTTAGCTATCCGATACCTGTGCACCAAGACTGCCACTGTCTAAATCTGGTACCAAACACAACTGGTACTAAAATCCCGTCTATTGTGATCTGGTACCAATGGCCATGCATTGTCATGATTCGGTACCTCCTTTTGCGTGCTATCATGATCCCGTACCATCTACCTGTTACGATCCGGTACCAATATGGAAGAGCCTAATACACTAAGTTAAGATCCAGATCTCGCCTAAGCCAATTGGTGGATGTCTATTTGCTTTAGCAAGGCTATGATAAGAATAGTTTGTTCATTGCCTCATCCTTATGCACTTTGTGTCATGATGATGAAGCTAAAGATGTAACCGAATGATTGAATTTAACAACTGATTGATTTGCAAATCACTTCACCTCCTTGTCTTTCACGATTAAGACTATTAAATAGCCATGTCAAGGATGGTGGAAGTGTAGGAGAGTTAGAATATTATGGCCAGCATGTGAAACAACGTGTGATAGTACAGAACATATTCTAATTGAAGATTAATAGAATGTCATTTATCTCCATATTCTGATTAACTATGAGTTGAGTTGTTAATAAAAGTTTGATGTTATGTTTTGAGATTTGAGTGAGAGTAATGTGTGGGTTGAAGATAAGCCTCTTGTAGACTTCAGTAGCTGACCTATTGAAGAAGCAAGGGCCCACCGCCCAACAAAAGTTAGCATCTTCGTAGATTAGCATTAGCATTTGTTTTCAGTGGTGTAAACATTAAATCAGTTGAAGCTTTAACTCTGTTAGATGATAGCAGTACAACTTAGACTAGGATTTCCATTATATAATTGTTTAGAGATCTTTACTTGCTTTGTTTTTGCATATTCTCTATTTTTATGAATTTGGTTTTTAGAAATGAATGTTGGTAGCAGTGGTCAGACATATTTGAAGGAGAACTAGTGAAGTCCACAATAGCACATTGTGAACCACAACATACTCAGTATATTGACTATTGAACTACCCATGCTATGTCTTGATGATTGATGTGTGATTTCCCTTTCAGAAGTGTGCATTGCATGGTTAGTTTTCTAGGTCAGATAGTAGAGTTGATCTGTCAAACCAACTCCATATCATACTTGCATGTGCCATAATGGAGTGGATAGCCTCTCTGTGAAGGACAACCAAAGTGCATTGCAGTTTTCTATTTTGATTTGTTTCCAGCATGCCTAATCTAGTTTAATTCTATACTCGTGACATTATAAATTACCTTTCTTACTGGTGTCTTGTAACTCTATTGATTATGAATCCTAGATTGATAATTAATGAGTGCATTATACTAAACATATAAGCAGCACAACATTTTGGCGCCATTGTCGGGGAGTTGCAAATGGTAGGAAGTGATTTTTAGCTTAGATTATTTGTATAAAAATTTTTAAGGCTGCTTGAGGGAGGATAATAAAATGTTTAAGACATGATTGAAGAGCCATGTAGCCACTAGAGTGGGGTTCTTCAAAGTCAGGTTGCATTCTTACCTTCTAGATATAATTAGGATTTCAATTCAGTTAAAGAATCAAATTTTCATTTTATGCATAGATATAGAGATAACAAGGGTATATTTGTAAGCTCCAAAGATTCAAAAACAACCCCCCCCACTAATCCAACTAACATTGGTGCAGGAAAAATTCCACCAACAGAAAATTCAAGGGGAGCCAGCGAGGCTCTAGAAGGAGAACTTAAAATGGAAGAATCAATATTGGGACAGGCAGAACGTGAGTCTGCTAAACATTTAGGAGACACAAAAAATCTAGTTTCTGAACCATCCATCAGTAGAATGGCAGAATAAGAAGGAAATGAAGCCATAGAGACCGAGACTTTTGGGTTTCCAATCTTGGATATTTCCAGAAACATCATCATGAAGAATATCCCACTATCATCATTACCTACTTTCAGAGGTTTGTCAACTGAAGACCCAGATTTATTTTTATTCAAGTTTGACATATTATGTAGAATCTATAACTACTCAGACGATGCCCAAAAACTTAATCTTTTTCCTGCTACAATGAAAGATTCAGCCTTAAGATGGTTCATGAGCTTAGGAGAAAATACAATCCTTTCTTGGGATCAAATGAAAGACACATTTTTATGAAAATACCAAGACTATTGTAAGGATAATGTTAAAAA